>JAVQKC010032846.1:0-14248 GCA_036025475.1 Philypnodon macrostomus | reverse complement strand
CCCTTATTATCTAGTCTAATAAAGATAGTTCAACCCTTATTATCTAGTCTAATAAACCCTTATTATCTAGTCTAATAAGGATAGTTCAACCCTTATTATCTAGTCTAATAAAGATAGTTCAACCCTTATTATCTAGTCTAATAAGGATAGTTCACTAGTTCAGTAGTTCACTACAGAGCTGGGTTTGTTTGCGTTAATATAGAAAACCTTTTTGAAGTCAAAGGGAACAAGAGGCCCGTAGATATGCCTTTGATTTATAAAATCCACTCATCTTTACCTCATAAATAAAGTGCTGTGATGTCGTAGCAACATGGGCAATTAAGAATGCAAATGTTTGGGGTTATGTGTGCACCACCGCGGCTGCTGTTGTGATGAAGCAGCAGAGTTGCATAGTGCATATAGAGGCTCACACAAAGAACGGCGTCAGCACATGCCACACACACTACAATACAGCAAATGGAGCACCGAGCGGAGAGGGTTACACCATGGCAATGATGAAACCACCAAGTTCTCCGCAGTGGAAATCAGGAAATAATTTCCAAATCAACTCATTTAAATATGGTTTTTGCAATAAACTAAATCAATACTGCATACAGACAGGAGACTCACTGGTCACTTTATTAGGCACACATTGTGGTATATATAATAAAGTGGTGTGGTCATCTGCTGTGTGGCATTGTCTGTGCTGTCTTCTGCAAACCTTGATGTAATGAAAGGTTTTCTCTTGCTCTTCAATTATCTTAAACCAGTCTCTAACCTCCGTCAAGGAGACATCTTGTTTACCACATAACTGCCGTTCACTGGATATTTTTGTATTGTTCTCTGTAAATCCGTGAGGCTTTGAAGAGGTGTGACTAATAAAGTGGTCAGTGAATCTTAATGGTATACCGTGGCTTAATCATACAGTGTAAATAAAACATAAGCTATAACTTTGAAAGGATGCAAATTGATAGAAGCTGTATAAAAGTGTGGTTAGGGGGATAAAATGATTGCAAGTATTTCACACTTGACTATTGCCATTTTACTTTGCTACTCAAAATATAAAACATTCAAAATGTATATCAAACCGAACGCAATTCAACATTGTCAGCAGCAGCGGCGGTGAAAGGATGGCGGTTTGAGATTTACGGCTGCGTGTTATTTTTATTTAATAGGCAAGCTGAAAGAGAAGTTGAATAAAGAGCTTGAATGCTACACAAGCAAATATGTGGCATTTCTAGAGGAATTTATGAGGACTTGTGGGAAGCACTATGCATGGCAAGCACGGGCACACAAATCTACCAGTGTTTGGGATTTATAATGACAAAACATGCTTACAGGTGGGCAACGAATAAATTCCATACATGTTTGAGGGTTGCTTATGCAGGGTTTTACTGGTGAAGTGGAGCAGTTTGGACGATGTGAAGAGGTACACTGTAGGCCATTACTGTGATTGCGATTCCTTTGCTGTAATATGACATGGTTATGAGAAATGGCTCCGTCGTGACATGTGCAGTTACTGTATGTATGCTGTAAAGTTAAAAAGGTTGGGCCTGCCACATTGATGACGATGCAAAACAGGTCAATGCTCCAGACACTCATTTGAATACATACAGAATGGGGTGATTAGCAAAGCGCCATCAAGCAAATGAATGGTGATCATGGCCACACAATGACAATTGACCCACATCACTGAAATGATTGAAGTATGATGTTGGTAGCTTAGGCAGTCTGTCACACGGTTTAAAGTTGCTAATGGAATATCAATAAATACAATTTTTTAAATCATTTTATAGTTTTGCATTTGCATAAAGGGTCTGGACAATGGCCAGTTCCTATAGAAGAATTTCATTTTTTAAGTAGTAACAATGTGCTAAAAAATGTATTGCAGATCCATTGCATCAATGTTTACGCTGAACTAAGTCAAATATAAACTAGTAAGACCCGATATCAAATGCTGGTGCAGTGTTAGACAGTATTGATTTAGATGCTGATGACATCCCTTGCCCTTTGTTACCTTTTCCGTGCTGCATCTCCCTATATTTAATTGGAGAATCCATATCTTCTAACAGACATAAAAATTTAATAATAGATGGGTAAAAGTTCTTCTCAAAGTAAAATAAAAAAAGTTGTGTTTGTCTGGAGTTATATAAGTCATATCTAATGCCTTTCATATCTTCTGCACTGTGCTCTATCATTTCTTCTCTCCTGCAGTGCAACACAAAGCTTCTTCCATTTGAAGTGTGTTTCAAAATGCAAAACTTCATAATAATAATAATGTACAGTATGGTATTTCTGACTTGCTGATTATTTAACCACCAGGCTTTACAAATGCTATGTTGCAAATGGACCAAATGAAGAACCTACAATACAGCTTCAGATTCATTCCTGCATGCCAAAGAACACACATTATATTTTCAAGGATTTGCATCACATACGGTTCTCTAAATATAAAGAATATTTTACACCTGAAAGTACAATTTTAGCCACAATATAAATCCTAATTCAGTAGACTTTTATTGTCTCATAAATGCATAATGGATGAGAAAAATACACTTTTTGTGGTTCCAAAGGGCCCATTGGCATTCACGTGTGACAGTGTGGAGCTTACAGCAGAACTTTGCACAGGGCAACGTTTGGGATGGTTTTATATCACTCTGTTAAATAATGACTTAGGAGTCACCTCAGAGCCTCATGAATTTTAAGATGCCCAAAATGAGAGCTTTATTAAAGTATCTAATTGGGTCACTTTCAGTTGGTATGTATGCGTTTCTAAGAGCTGGGAGTTTTTTACATCAAGGAATTTTTTGGTTTTGTAAACATTTAGTACAAGATTAAATGAGAAAATTATACAGTATAACAATCAGACACTGAACTACTTTAGATTTTTTTTATTTTTTTTATTTTCAATTTACTTTTGAGAGGCAATAGAGCATCTTGAGCAATTGCCAATAGTTTAAAATAATATATAAAGTGCTTACTAAGGTGTGTAAAAAAGGGGAAATATCTTGTGAATGTGTGTTAATTTTACACCTACCCCTGTGAGCACTTGCAAAAAAATGAGGCCAATAAAGAAGAAGAAGAAGAAGAAGAAGAAGAAGAAGAAGAAGAAGAAGGAGGAGGAGGAGGAGGAGGAGGAGAAGAAGAAGAAGAAGAAGAACACTTCCATCTCCCTGTGAATTTACTTTAACACTGTTCAATGTTTGAGAAAGAACACTCAAAAACTAAAAAATGTATGGCTAGGAAGATTATATTTTAGACAAATCACCTTAATGTACAAAAACAATGCCAAAAATTTCATATATAGGAAAAAATATATAATGATCACATCTTGGCTAAAACCAGATTTGGTGTTGTTGAGCAGTGCTCGCTCCTCCACTGAGTTGGAACTAAAATGGCCTCCAAGTGTACAGAACAATGGGGCTGAGCATAATGCAGTGTGACTACTGAGTGACTTGACTGAGATCCAAAGTGAATAAAAGAGCTCACTATGCGAATGCACCGGCGAAGTCTGGGCTGCTGCAGTGCTCGCGACTTTGGCGACAGACCCACTAGATTAGAAGGCTTCACGCACATTTCATTTTGCCAATAAAATGCGATTGCCATCTTCCACATGGCTCGAAGTCTGGAGTCAGAAAGTGTAATGATCAAATAAGTATATGCAGCATCTCACATCAGCATCTGCATCTAGTGACAGGAGCTACAGGAAACCTCTGGTGGTACATGTTCAGTGTCTGTTGCATGCTAAAAATGTAAGTAACAAATGCACTGATTTATATGCATTTAATCTATCTAATTTCCTCCAGTAGCTCGTGTCTTCACAAAACAGCAGATCCAAACTAAAACTTACGAGTCATTTCCAACCCACTTCTTGTACTAACAATGAATTTGGAGACCTACTTTGCAGCCTCATCAAATATTTATTGGGATATTTTACATACTTATGAGCTGCAGTCCTTTAGAGCATTAGCAAAGTTTGAAGTAAATTATATTGCCTGTCTTTATGAATGATCTCACTGCGGCTGCCATGCTGTCTGCCTATTCCCCTGTGCTGTGTTATCTGTTTAGGCTAATTGCTTTGGTTTAGTTGGTAAAACTTTGAATGCTCTTCTTCCTAAAGTAAAAATGCTTGGAAATGGTGTCTAGGCAAGTGTATTTTTTTGTGACTTAACATGGATGTCACCGTCTGCACTACAAAACCATGAATTGACAGCGATTCCTCTCCACCACCAAGACACTTTGACCCTAATCTTCCAAAATTGGCAGGTTTCAACTAAAAGAGGAACTACCAGAAACTAGACAAGATGCATATTTTTGGCAGCCAATTGCGACTTCGAAATGGTCTGCGGGTGTAATGTGACTTTGGAGGGAAGCTCAAATTTGCAAATCATCAAAGAAAATGTAGTCTGAAGCATTTTGGCTGCACAATATATTCCAAATGTATCATGATTTCAATATTGGCAAAAACAATATTCATATGGCAAAAACTGAATCGATCAGATCAGATTTTTCAGATTCAGTCCTAAGTTAAGTCATATTTAGTCTCGGATTGGTGCTTATTTTGCCCTTGGTTTAGCCATGGTCACCCCCTGTTTAATGTCATCAAAAATCAATATCACTCAACATAGAATTGCATATCCCGTGTTTTTCTAATAAGGTTCAGCTCTATTTAGCAGCCAGAGAGAGGAAGTTCTACGCACAGATTTGGATCCACGCAGCCAAAGAAAAGGTAAAAAAAATCACTGTCAAGGATTATATATGTCACACTGCAAGTACCACTGCGCCACTGAGCTGCTCCCGTCCTTCTACAAGTTTTATTCATAAAATGAGAAATTGTGACCAAAATAAAACTGCATAAATGAGTCATCCACATGATACTATTGTGACAGGTCACCTCCAACAGATCACAGTATCAGGAATTTGGCAAGTCATTTGTGGTAATTATACATTTCAAACCTTAAATCTACACCTACCAGCTACTTTATTATGTAGACCATTTTACCTGATTGTGAGATCAACTTTCAGACAACACATTAGTCATTCTGTATTTTCAAGGCAATCCTGTTAACAATACCAGCATCAGAATATTTTTAAAATGTGGACATGGTGTGCCTGTGATCTGATTATTTCAGAAATGTAAGATTTTCACACACAACTGTGTTTAGAGTTTATAGAGAACGGATTGAAAAAAGGTACAATATCCAGTGAATGGCTGAATAGATTTGTGGGCAAAAGGTCTAGGGCTGAAACTAGTTTGAGATAATAGGCAGGTAACATTAGTTCAGATAAGAACTCAGGGTCTAACTAATAAAATGGTCAGAGACTGTATATGTGTGATCTACATCTATAACCTTGGTTATTTTCTCTATCATAACAATCTCAGATCATATTTATATATGGAACCTTTTGACAACCGTTTGTATTGCTTCATATTCCTTGTATGCCACCACTATACCACAGGAGACACAGTGCTCTTTTAAACCTGGTGGTGATCTCGGCGTTATCCAGATGAAAACGGATTTATTCAAACCTCCCATCAACCCAACCCTATAAATAGAGCTAGTGGAAAAAATCTTTACAGAGAGGGGGGAAAATAAGCTGTGCTCTTAAGCTGATATTAACATGATGATAGAAAAAATGTGATTTCTGAAGCTGCAAGTTTCTATGTAAGCCCAATGTTTTTCTTCTAATACTTTAGATGGCACCCTGAAATTCACCTAATGTAAATCACTGCTATAGCTCAACCTTATGTGACGTTACTTGACTAGAGGGCGAGTTGTAATACTCATTTGCACTGAAACTGGTTGAGCATTTTTTCGCTTAAGGCGTCTTCCAGCCAGAGGGGTAGGTGATCAAAAATAAAATAAAAAAAATAACCTTCTCGGAGCACTCCACTGGTGCATCATGTGAAAATTCAAGTATGATTTTTTTTGCGCACTTTATTATTTTGATGTCTTATGGGTTGCAGCAAGAGCCAAACACACAAACTAAAAAATATTAACTGTAAAAAATCTAGGGAAAAAAACTAGCAGAGTCTTACTTTTGAATGAACAGGGTATTGTTGCCATTACTGCTATTATGGACCTTAAGTTGGGTATACACTGTCCAATGACTAGTGTGTCGCACACTGACATTTCCTCTCACATTTAGAGGAGGCTGTTGAGAAGTAAACCTTTCAAGTAGTTTATGTGGGAATTTGGAATTATTTGATGCATTAATAAAGTACAAATCTATACAGTGTACTCTGTGTAGTGCATTCTTTTTTTATGATATAGACTGCCACCTGTATTCTAGCTGCTATTATTATACAACTGTTATTCTGGTAAAAGCCACAAGGGAGATAGCATGGTTACATTGTGTGTGCTATCATCATTTCCCCCAAAAAGTATAAAAGGTTGACTCATTATTTTTGGTTCAGTGTGCCGTGATGAATGCCCCTCCTTTATGTCTCACGGTATTTCGCCTCTATCAGGTACGTAGGATAATTCCCCATGGGTTTTTCTCTTTATCTAGTGGTGTGTGTGTGTGCGTGTGTGTGCGTGTCAAGGAAGGGCTGGCTTTGTATTTCAAACTGCCGCACATGAGGTCTACCTAGTGGCACTAATGATCACAATCATTATAGCGTTACATTATATTTATCATAGGCATTTACAATGAAATTATCATAGAGCTGTCAGTGGGTGATAAAAAAAGCGTGTGTATAGGTGTTTCATTGAAAGCACATGTGACATAATATTGATGCAGTCTCCGGCTCACTGTGCCATTGTCTTCCATAAAAAGCTATTACCATTATCTATAGTGCTTGTTCATTAATGCTCACTTCCAACTGCAGTCAGACACGTTGCATTGCTCTATTGCAACACCAAGGACCATCTGTAGAGGTTAACCTTGATGTTTCGTATTGACATTTAAAGGGATAGTTCCTATATGTATTTTCTCGATTTCGATTTTAAAGCCAATATGTGGTTGATTGTTATTCCAAACTGGGGTATTGTGACAGATAATACTATGTAGGATTTCCGCATAAAGTCTATTTCTATAACAGTATATGACATAAAAATATCCCCAATATGTAAAACTCTATGCATAAAACATAGTCTATATGGAGGCTTTAGGAATATGTTCAATTACTTGCCATTTGTAAATGCATCCAGTCAAACAGTCAAGTATGGCGCATGTACTATAAGTCTGTCCTTGGCTTAAACCTGACGATAGCATAGAAGCTAATATTGGCTGGTTGCATGGTTCATTTCTGAAATTGTATTGGAAAACCTACATAGTATTTACCGCTCTTTGTTCTTTTAGAAATGAATTAATCAAAAAATGAAAAATCCCTTTAACATGCAATATAAGGGTTCGGCGACTTTAGATTTGTGTGCGTACATAGGTTCAAACTGCTTCAAAAGGTGACATTTTAAGTTGACCCCTTTTTATGGGTTTGTGCTAGTGTGGTCTTTAGTGCACTTTAATTCAGCTTTGTTCTGAGCGATCCTATGTCTCTACAGTATATGTGTGCTCTTTGTTTCATGGGCCATCACACCTCAAACATGCAATAAAAGGGCAGAGAGGGGAGTGACTGGCGTGCACTAATACATTATTACTGTTTCAATTATCTATCCGTACACTACTCTATTAAAAACTGAGCTTATCAAAGAGAAGACAAGATACTCACCTTCTTTAGTAGGACGCTTCACCTCCGCACTCAAATTGCACACCTGCCCGGCCTGTAGCTGTGGCGACAAGCAGCCCTCTGTCTGAGCATTTAAAGGTAATACCACATTGTTGAGCATGAGCATACTCTCAGACTCCCCGTCGCCTAAATGCTGAGGACAAGTGCATTTTGTATACACGATCCCACATGTCTCCACCGTCCCTTTCTCCAATTTCAGGCAGTTTTCCAGCCACGTACAAAGCACCTGACAACCAAACTGGCTCGGACTGGCCTTGTTCAACACAAGAAACTCCACTATGGACTTCTCCTCCTCCAGCTTCTGAAGCGTCAATCCGTTGTAATCGTAAGGAAAAACTCTCCTTAATTGAACGAAATTCTTGTCGTATAGCAGAAAAACATAAATATTCTTTGTATCACATAGGTATACTATTGACTCGTTGACTCTGAGCAATTCATTAATCTTCTCTTGTGAGTAGTGGTCGAACTGATAAGCAAGTAAAGAGTATTCAGAGCAGCTCAGGTCTTGCTTGTATAATTTCAGGTAGATGCTGTATTTGGTTGGGTCTGGATTCTCCAACGTCCATGTACAGTTTGTATAGTTCTTAGGAAACATCTCAGTCACCGAATATGATCCATAAATGACCCCCTTCACCAGAGTGGAACACCAATAATCTTGGGCACCAGTTAATCCAAACATAACCAGAAGATAGGTGGAAAATATATAAATCAACAGGTTTCGAACAGCCTTCATCCTATGTCATTTGGCCTGTGAGGAGAGACAAAGATCATGTAACATGAGGCTGGGCAAGCTGAAGGGAAAACACACTATTTTTTCACATATTTTTAATCACATCTTAAAATAAAAATGGAAAACAGCACATTAACCTCAGCAACATGACTTTTCTATCCTCAACCTTCTTCTTTACTATACTTTGTTCAAACATTGCCACCTTGTGGTGGCTTCTGAGGTTATTTATATATTTTTTGAGATTTTTAGGTGGTGGGCGCAATTATGTGAGTCATTTAAAGATTATGTTGGGTTATATTTGGTAATGCTACAGTCATGGCATTATTATAGACGTGAAAAGAACAAGTAGGAGATGTGATGCAGGGAAGTTCAGTAATTAGAGACGCGGATGCTCATTTTACGCAGCAAATGAATCAGTTCGTATCAAGCGGTTGTCTGTGTGATTTCGCCGGTTTCCTTCGACGATACTTAAGGCGAAACGCAGACTGAAAAATGTGTTTCTGCGTCTGCTTGGTCACTTTGCCACTGCCTGCCTCGGTCCGCCTGTGCGTGCCTTTCGCTCACTATCCACGACCTGCACGTCTCCGAAATTCTGGGCTTGACATATTTGACAATGCAATTTGATAAAGAGCCAGTGTGTGCGTGCGGAGACTGCGTGGACCGTGCGCGCTCCCAAACACGCTAGAGGACTTGAGAGATGGAGCAAGGGGGAGAATGCAATGCGATGTCCTGATTGCTTTAATCCTACAGGCAATGCAGCTGTGAGCGGTGTCACAGCAGAACGTGCGTGTGCGGGCGAGCGCGCGCGTGTGTGGCGGCTCAAACTGCATGTGTATGTGCATATGTGTAGGCGTTGAAGTAGAAGCCAGAGTCCAGACAATAGACATACACTTAATTCGCACTTGAAATTTCCAACTTCTTCCCCTTTTCCAGTCGCCACAGGAGGATATTAGAGCCGTTACATAAGGATTTGGAGCAGCTTTAGTCGCGATAAAGCTCATGATTCCACCCTTCCGCAAGATTCACGGCCAAGGCTACATGAAAATCAGTATTCAGAGAGGGACGGGGTACGGTTTTATCGCGGGGCATCTATAAGAGCAGTGAAGGAAACGGGTGAGACACTGGCTTTGCTTTGCATTTCAGGCGATGCCACTTCGACGCACGCCGCTGCAAAGTGATTTTCGCCTCTTTGGGATAAGATAGTTTAGGATATAAATGTAAAATTAAAACAGTGAACATTGTGAACGCACAAGCTACGACGAGGACTAGACAAGGCAGCGTTTAAGGGAAGGGTGGCTAAACTTCAACAGACAGATAACGCACATGAATATGAGCTTCGTCCAAATCATCATTCCAAAGAATAGAGTTTCTTACCTTACACTGCGGAAGCTATGGCTATTTTTCCAACATACTTGACCACATCCTTTATAAAGAAATCGTGCAGCCCTCCAGTGAATCAATAGTCTCCATTCCTGACAATAGAAGAAGTCCGGGCGCAACAAGATGCTTCAATGAACAAACATTTGGACCAAAAAATTAAATGAAAAAGGGTTTTTTCACAATCCTCCGCGCTGGCCGCTCATATCTTCCTCTGGGTTTTTCCCATCAACAAAAACGCGGAGCGCAACAAACACACGACGGGAGAGAGAGAGAGAAAAGCAGAGGAGAGATAGAGACAGCCAGAAAGACAGAAATTCAGAGAGTGGCAAAGAAAAGACGAGAAGAAGAAAAAAGAACAGACTCAAATTCTTACACCATCAAAATCATTCGGCAGCCTCCAGTAGCGTCTCAATTCCCACTGATATGTTTCCTCGGCAACTTGCCCGCACACACACACCCCTGTTGTGTAGCCTATATTTTTTGTTGGAGAGGGAGAAAAAGAAAAAGACACAAGAAAAAACAGATCCGTAGTGGGTGGATGTAAAATGTTGGGGGCTACTCGTGAGAGAATACGGAGAAAGAAAAGAGAGGGAGGAACAGACGCGCTTTTCGGCTTGCTGCTTGCAGAGCTCCGGGAGCAGGCTGCAATATCACGTCACACACTCTCAGCCGCTGAGATAAAGCACGTACGTACGCTCCTCGCTGCGTCTGGCACCACCACAACTTTCTTCCCCTGCCCTCCCTCTTCTTTTTCCAGATTTCCTCCTCTTCATATAGTCTATCCTTTAGTCAAAAGGGTATCTACAGAAGTCAACAAGATCACGGGTATGCAGGCTGCGCAGTGTATTGATTATGTATTTTTACATGGAATTCCACATGGACTTTATGTTGGCTACATGAGAATCACGCGAGTAATGATAGACTACCTGCTCCGTCAGTGAGACCCCTGTTACTTCCTGATGGCTTTTGTTTGATTTCTGCATCTCAATGGAACAACTGCTTCTGGCACATGCATTTACATTTCCAGTATTTTTTCATGTTCCCAAGGGATGGTTTATGGTATAATTGCATTTAACACACTGCTTATGAAATATAAAGCAACGCATACAGCATGGGCCATTTTTCTATTACTATGCCACCAACAGTATTCACTTTGCAGTGACTTAAATTCCATATAAACAAGCATTCTTCACCAACAATACAGCATCAATGACTCCACTACAGCCTTCAACTATTGACTGAATATAGCCTGGAAGTTTTCATCAGGTAACACTGTGGAGGATTTCTAATTATAGCCCTACACTCCACATATGCATTAGGAGAAGTTAATGAATGAGACATTAGCGTGCATGACCTTCACACATGTTGGGGTTCAGTCAATTTGCATATTAGGAATTATTTGAATATTGTGAAAGAGATGTATTAGATTGTGCCCTTATCTCTAGACCGAGCCAGTGGAAGGGTCACGGCACATAGAAACAGTAGCACACTTAAAACAATGTACCACCATTTTTCTGGAGGACGGGTTACCCACTTTAATCATTTTGCTGTGCACAGTTAACTCTCATTAGCCTGGCCCTCTCTTTCAGGCCTCATCTGAATGTCTTCCATGTGAACAGATGCTGCATCAAAAGCTCATTTGTTTATTTATCTCCAAGAAGTTTTAGTGTCAAGTGTCCACGAGAAAGCTCTTCCAAAGACGGCTCCAGACTGGCTCCATTTTTCTTGACAAGCGGAAAGCACTTGTTTAAACCCCTGGCTTTGTGTAGCATGCCCTGTTTACAATATGTCCGTGTGGTGCCAAACTTCAAAAGGAGATGGAGACACTGGGCGCAATTGGTTGCCATGGAATGTTATTCAAATTCCATGGACTGTAATTCAAATTCCAGGAGTGGTTTCAGAAAAGACAACATTAGCTCACATAACTACAACAATCAAGGTCAACAACACAAATGAAACAGGTGGGATCCAGCAGTAAGCTTTCTTCTTCCAGTCTTCCCCATGCAGCCAGTGCAACATCATGCCAGGCCAGGTTCCAGTTTCCCTGGTGATAGTGAAGCTTTTTGATGTTGCGTAAATCTTTTGGCTAAAACAATGAAGTAACAATGATATTTCTATTGTGACTCACTGGCTCATTTTTCACTGAAGCACATTTCTTATAGCTCGAGTCAATAGTATGAACATAATGCTATCCATCTAATGACGCACACGTAAGAGTTCATTCTGGTAGAGCATAAAACATTTAGTAAAAAATACCACAGTATTCACATCAAAGCAATGCCAACCTTAAATAAGATGCACAGAGCTCAAATGGCAGTTCACCCCTAAATGTATTTTATATGCAATACCTGGCCGTGTATATGCAAAGCTTCTGTATTTCAGGCAACATCCTGCTCTTGAATGCAGTGACACACGCACACACAAAAGATCCATTTCCGCTGCAAGAATCTCTAAAACATTTGTGATATTTTGCGTCTAATAGCACCCGGCGAATCTGTCATATTATTCTGTCAACTGAAGAATCTGTTTGAGCACATGGATTCTGCATTATTCATGATCTCACATAAAGAATAGCCCCATTATCACCTGCTCCCTGCTTGAGTTGGTGCGGCCAAGCTCCCATATGTTTGTGTGTGACTGATTGCCAAATACAATGACTGTTTGATGTAATGGCTGTTTTAGCATTTGTGTCCATTATAAAATCTCATGTGGTAAACATCAGTCTATTGACCACAAAATAAACAAATCTGTTGACCTCAGCTTGCTATTATGATGCATTATACTATTTCTATTTGCAAGTTATATGCTCACAGGGCACTTTATTAGGCAGGATTATGTTTCTGCTGGTGATCTGAAATCAGTCTATCATATCACAAGCATGACATCAAGCCAGTACAATTTTGACTTTGAGCATATTATTGCTGGCATGGTAGGTGCTAGGTGGACAGTTCTTCAGAGACTGCGCATATACTGGTGTTTTCACATGCAAAGCGTCTAGGGTTTACAGAGATTGGTTTTTAAAAAGTACCACATCTAGTGAGTGGCAATTCTAAGGGTAAAAACGGCTTTGCTAATGACAGAGGTCAGGGACTGGCTCGCAATAACACAAAGACAATTCAGAGAACCATTGTCAAGGTCAGCATAATATCAATGTCCAAGATGGCAAGACATGAAGCGGGCCACTTTATAAGATACAATGTCTACCTAATAAAGTGGCCAGCCAGTGTATAAACTCATAGACATGCAATTAGCTTTTGTACTGTGATAAAGAGGCACTCTCTCTCCCGTCTTTATACAACCCCGGTCTAGTTTCTACTAGAGCCTGTAAAATGTATTCAGATTTGAGCTCAAGTCAGGCACAAACAAGACGCCCATATGTTGCATTTGTTTAGCTCAGTGATTATTGCTTCCTCTCTGTAGGAATCTCAGCTGGATGACTTATTGATAAACAAATGAACTCAATTCCTCTGGTGCGTTCATTATAGCACACATTTTTTGCATAATTTGTCATAGAAGAAAATATTCAAGGTCAAAAACTACTTGAATTATCCTGTGACGTTATACAATAGCTTATTTATCTTTGCAAACTAGAGTCTTAATTATGCGTGTTAGGCATAGGCATGTACCCTCTACCAACATGAATTTGGATATTGAGATGAGATACCATAACTTTGCCTAGTAACTATGGGCTTTAGGCAGGGTACACACAGGATGATGATCACACACACACATTCATTCACTAGAGGTAAATCCAATGTTCTCTTTCCATGTCAACAATGCAATATTAGTTAACATTCTGTCATATGTTCACATCAGACACATTGTTTAAAATGCCCCAGAATATAAATGCCAGATCTGTATTTACCCAGAGCCAATGCAATGTCTAATGTATAACCTGTGCACAAATATTTTTCCTCCAAATAAGATGATTACTGTTAAAGCGTCTGTTAGCACCATTAACATTTAACATATACCATCTGGCAACGCTGCGCTATATTGAGATATGCATTGTTTCTCAGCATCATTTATGCAACACTAGTGCCTCCTAGTTTTAAACTAGGCCTGTGCTGTCATCCCCTACAGCAAGGTGTATATCGGTGAAACGGCCCCATACGTCTGCCCCATACGTCTGCCCCATACGTCTGCCCCATACGTCTGCCCCATACGTCTGCCCCATACGTCTGCTACAACTGTCACCAAAGGGTGCCTTAATCAGACATTGTGTGATTTCTAAGGGTTTTAATATTGTTAACGAGCAATTAAGAGGCCTCGCCTTTTTTGATTTGTCTGGATGTTTGTGAAGAATATTTTTGCCAAATTTAGAAAATTCCCTAAAACTACATTCTTCATTCAGTCTATAGGGGGCGCTATAGAGGTAACTGCCATCATATTAGTCAGATGTGTTCAGGGCCGGGGGGTCATTAGGTATTTCAGGTTTGAGCCTAATCGGGCAAAGTATGTGCACGTTA
>JAVQKC010032804.1:0-10194 GCA_036025475.1 Philypnodon macrostomus | reverse complement strand
GCGTAGGGGCTCGGACTGTGCAGGTTCCCGTCTGACACAGGGGGGGGGTTTACAATGGGAGGGGGGGCTGCGGCCCCTGAGCTCCTATAATCTAGGAGGTAAAGTAGGTCTTGTCTTTGGTAAGAGCAGGTTTGTAATATGTTGGAGGTCACACACTAGAGCTGGCAGAGGCATATACACAGCGGTTTGTTTTTATACAGTGTAGGCAGGAATATATTGAAGGTGACAGTGAATTTCATAAACACGTGTTCTACTATTCAGACTACACACTAAAGCGGAAAGTGTGAATGGTGAGTATACATAAAGCAACTACAGTCTCTCTGGGAGTCTGCATGTCCTCCCCGTGTTACTGTGGGTTCTCTCCAGATACTCCAGTTTCCTCCCACCGGCAGTAGACAGGCATGTGTTAGGTGAATTTGTTACCCTTAAATTGCAGTTGAAGTCAATGTGTGTGTGAAAAGTGGTTTATCTGTCTCTGTGTTGGTCCTAAGGCCCATAGATTTTGGTAAAGGCTCCAGTCACCTCTATCCCCAAACAGGATGAGGCAGAAGTAGTTGAAAGAATACATTTACACAATAGAAAAATACCTAATGTTTCAAAATAGCCTAGTGCCCTGTAACTGGAATATTTACAAAACAAAAGGCCACAGCCACTTGGTGAAACAGAATAATACAAGCTCTGAAATCTCAATGTTAAATGGATCCTCATCCACAACTAAGTCAAGATGATAGAATATGCACAAATTCTATGAAAGTACTCAGGGTAGTTGCACACTTAAGTGGGTAGTGCAGTGGGTACATTGTGGGCTGTTTGAATCCTCAAACCTGTACATACTGTTCTTGCATCCTTGGGCAGCAATGCTTTACCACCACCAGTACGTTGCTGTGGAGTGAATAAATAATGCAGTCAATTGTAGTGTCTTTGAGTGTCTTGAAAAAGGCTTTGAAGGCATTATCATTATTACATTGTGGCAACATTAAATGACAATGCTGCAACCATTCTCACGCCACTATTTCCCCTGTGTAGAAGCCCAAATAATGGGGATTAATTCTTTGATAAGAAGTGCCTCTTGCAAGATTGTATTTAAAAAAAGATGATTGTTCTATTCTCAACTTGAGCAGTGTTCAGCTTGTCTGCTCTAGGCCAGTGTTGGATCAAACCCAGGAAATATGGCTCACTCCACTGGATTCTATGGAGCTTTACTTGTCTATTGGACCAAGATTTCTGTGTTATTTCAATACAAAAATCAACTATGGGGAACAAAGTTTTGACAGATGGGTTTCATTTTGTTTACAGTAATAGCCTTTGACAATGTACCTTTAAAATAGAAGGATAAATAGCGAAGTAAGCAGGAGACTTTATAAAAGTAGTTTCTGACTGACAGCCTGTTGACTTTACGTTTTTGCTGAGAAAGAGAAAAGGAGAAGAGCGGGAAGAGTGCAGGCACTGTCAGGCTACACACTACACACTGCAGCTTTATACCACACTGGCACCAGACCAAGACCCCCTGAGAGTCCAAAACACTGCTCCCACAGGCAACTACCATCCCTGCCCACCAATGCCTCCAGCAGAGCCCTCTGTCTACAGGCAGTGCAGAAAGTATTGGGCAGTATTGGAGGTGGAAGGGCCCACTGGGGTCGAAATCAGGTCTAAACAAGGTCTGGACCAGAGCTAAATCAGGTCTAAACCAGGATTAAAACACCTCTAAACTTACACTAAACCAGGTAGAAACCACATCTAAACCAGGAAAAAGTCCAGGACTAAACAAAACAAGGAAAGTCCAGGCTTATGCACCTCTAAACCAGCTCAGAATCACAGCAAAGAACGTTTATTCCTAAACCAGGATCTAAGGACTTAAGAATGTCCAGGTCTAAATCAGAACTAAAAAAGGTCTAGGTCTAAACTAGAACTAAACCAGGACTAAGCTGGGTCCAAACCAGGACTGAAACACCTCTAAACCAGCACTAAACCAGGTCTAGACCTGGACTGAAACACCTCTAAACCAGCATTAAACCAGGTCTAAACCAGGACTAAACAAGGCCCAGGTCTAAATCAGAACTAAACAAGGTCTGGGTCTAAACTAGGACTAAACCAGGACTTAGATGGGTCAAAACCAGGACTAAACTGGTGTAGAACAAAAAATAAACCAGGACTAAACCAACACTTTGAAGAACTATGAGAACCTACAACCATGTCCCTCCGCATCTTGCAACTTTGCTCCAAATACCTATGCCTATGATTTGACCTATCAATTTCCCACATTTTAGAAATCAACAACCAATAGAAGCTTTTTGGGGTCCATTCTGAAAACCTGCACTGGGGCCCCGGCATTACATGGTTACGCCACTGCCTCTATCCACGTTTTTATATGACACTGAACCCAGCAACAAAGAACATATAACGCATTAGTCCCTATATACTGCCATTCATTCAGAGAGGAGCATTCTGCACTTATGAGAAAATATTGTATCTCTCTTCAGATGAGTTCTCACATACTCTTTGACCTGGCCTGGCTACTTCTCATCTCAACAGGATAATATCATCTCAAAGCTGGAATAAGAGAAGGAAGCAAAATAATCTCTTTCTCATTGCCTTCAAGTACAATGGTGATACAAAGGGATGATGCAATTCGCTTGCTGTGTGGAAGTGTGTGGTTTTGTAAAGGCCAAACGTTTAGACGAGCTGTTTTCTTTAGCTCTTCACAGGGAATTGGTTTATGTATGTTTATCATATATATGTGTAAATTAGAAATGGTTAGGCTTTGGTGTAGGTTTTTAAAGGGACAGTGTGTAAAATAGTATGGCATGTATAAATGAATAAAGAAGACATTGGTTTGAACTGTGCTAAAAATCCTTGAAAAACTGTGAGGACATAGGTACAGGGAGAACTTGCAAATGCAGACTTACTATATGAGACAGTATATATGAGACTCATCCACCGTGCCATTTGAAATAGGCTATTGTTACTGTGTTTGTGATATTACGTCCATGCAGAGCTTCTGTAAATGAACTTGTAGTTTTGACACAAGAACTCGAATGAAACAGTACATTATAGGTTAGATAAACGAGAATGGGCATACGTTACCCCCTTAGCATTATGGCCGTTGGTTAGGGTTAGTTACATATAGCAATGTTTAAAAGTTAAAGTGTGGGTACTTGGTTAGTTTTCCCCCCACCAGCAGTCTGAACTGGCAGCCAATTTAGACCACTAAATCTGTCACTAGCTCATATATTCTTTGCTTCACTACAAAAACACACACTCATCAACATGCACACAGCATCAAATATTACATACAGTTCCTTTTAACTTTAGCATGTACCACTGCTGTACGGTTGATTGCAGTAATTGTTTGAGGCAGTCTAATTAACGTCAGCGAACGAGCCCTGGGTCTTTCATTAATTTCAAATAAAAATTCATGCCTTCCATAGAATCATATTTGCATCTCAATGATGTCCACCCACTAAACAGATCCTATTTCTTTCTTCATGTGTGTCATTTTACAACATTTACATAAGCAATCACATTTAGCCTGCCTCAACAATTTACCTGTCTGCTGTTACCTTAAGCACACGTAATGCATATCAATGTTTGGTAATGATCATATATTGCTGTTAATATTTTGCATACTGGTTGCTTGATACAAAACTCTTATGTTGTGTATCTTTTATGGCTGTGCAATATGAGCGAAAAAAAGAATTTCATATTCTATAACCATGTTAAAAATTCCAATATTTTGAGTTCAATTAGGTAAAAAATGTAAGAATTGCTTAAAATTTAGGACTAAATGAGGACTTAAACCAGGTCAATGTTGTACTAAATGAAGGGAAATAATCACTGACTGTTGCACCATTATTTTCTATTTTACACTGATATACATTACATTGTTTATTCACAACAGAGGCTCTAAGTAGAAAAATATTTTAACAATTTAAATCTGTCTGATACGAGCTCATGTCACTATTGATATAGATGAAAATGTGTATTGCATTTACTGTTATTGCCATAACAATATTTTTGCAATATTTATTCTCTTGTGTAGCTTGTATAGTCCATAGCTCGTCTACAATATATATATTTTTTTTAATTGGGCCCCAACAAGACTCCCAGGTTGTTTCATTCTTGGAGTACATACATACAGTTTCCCAGCTTTCCTGTGCCCCGCTCATTCATGTTGAAATACGTATGACACTGTCCAGCTGCTGAGACAGGCCACCACTCTACTCCATGCTGACATCAGACTTCACTTAGCCCCTGTGTAACCCTCTGCTCCTCCAATGCAAGTCATCTTCCAGTACGGACTAAATCATGGCCTCTTCACATTGTTCCGTACTTTGATCTCAGGCGCCACTTCTGAACATCGGGCCAGAATGGGCACAAACTGTTTATAGCGCGGGATGGAAAATGTGATTTGTTTTTATGGATGTTGTTGCAGTAAAGCCACTTACAGAACATAAAAATACCCATGAGATTCAGGTGCACAGCCATCTTGGGTCATTTAAAGTGACAGGCAATGCAGGGCTGCATATTTTTGGAACGCAAGTTATGTGCTGATGTTGTCGATGTGGCAGTTATGCAAGGTCTTGTAGCTCATACACTGTATATAAATTGCACCAAAGAATATGTCCTGTGGAAAAGCTACAGTTTAGTCATCATGAATATATATATTCATGATGAATATATATATTCATGTTGACTAAACTGTAGCTTTTCCACAGGACATATGCTTTATATATATATATACATACATATATGTATGTATGTATGTGTGTATGTATGTATGTTTGCATGTGTCTTGTATGTGTATATGTATATATATATATATATATATATGTGTTTTGCTATCCAAGTAGTTATGGAACAGTTCACCAAGAATATGTGTAACTGAATGTGTGTAACTCCAGTGCCTGGGTAGACGATATTAGCAACTTGATATTTTTCTGTTTGGTTTATAAGAGCAATTAATGTTACATACAAGTTACTGAGTTCTAGAGCACAACATTTTAGCCACAATAGTTTATATAGTGAGCTGACTTTGGCTAATGACTACCAGATCATTGTGCTATCATACATTTAAGTCATTTTCAAAATGAATGTGAAAGACCACTACTTTTACACCTTTCAACACAATGATTCATGATGAGTAATAGTAATGGCCATTAGTGTGTAGTCTTATTTATTGGAGGCTTAAAGTTCAATCCTTTCCATTGGTGCACTTACTATAAGCCCGCAGGGTTCAAAGCCATATCTCAGCTGACAGTACATCTCCCGCACATGCATACATCCAGCATCTGGCAGCAAGATGCCTCCAGAATCACGAAATTGTTCAGAAAAATTTAGTGACATAGATAAGACCTAAGGCTTGGGCCAGTGGTGGTTGATTGTGTAATGGAGAACAGACTTTAGTGTGGCTTTTTCCACTTTTTCCCAACATTTCTCACTTTCATTTGCTCTAGCGTTGCTCTGTAGTCAGATACATTTGGCCTGCACAGTGACATTTCTTTACCTATTCTTGAGTAAAAATATGTTTGGCTCCAGCTTTGGACGCGTTTCCTGCTTCTTCGCTGAATTATAGTTGGCACATCATGGCGAAGCATACGTTGGTTGCCAGGGTTTTTATGGCTGGATGTGTTCACAATAGTTCTTTCAGGATTTTGAAGATGTCTGGACTGGAGCTTATTCTTTCCCACTTGTAGACATTCTGCCCATTTACTGTAAGTGGCACAAAGCACACAGAATCTTTGTGTTGACCTTGGAAAATGTTTTTCCTTTAGCACTCACGCTATCAGACGAGTATTTCTGCTGACAGTTTTACTTATGAACTCAAGTGAAAGAGGGGTTTTATTGTTATAAATGTCCCAGATTCATTTTCATTTTGGAAACCTCTCACGTCTGTGTTGTTTGTCTACACTGATGAATAGTGTTGTCTATGACGCCATGTTCTCCATGGATTTAAGAGAAAATATTTATTATAATGAAAAGGTTTTGGCAGCTAAATAACACACTGCATACTGAGTTACAGTCCAAGATTACATGTGATGAAGCATTGTCTGTCTGAAACAGAGTTACAGTTACAGTCTAAAAGAAATCATAATTTTGAATAATTTAATTAAATAGGTGAAAACTCCAAATGGCATAAACTCTGATATTGATAATGCATATATTTGTTTTGTAGACTATGTGATACATTTTGATACAGTAGCTTTACCTACAATTAAGTTAATTGCTACAAAGGTATTGTAGGGCTATTCACAAAATCCAAAATATTAACTTAGGAACTACCAATAAGCTTGTCATAGATGTCTCCTTACTCTCAGTGGATGCCATCCATCAAAGTGCACTGACAGCTGCCAGTGACAGGGTTGGACCCCTCTCAGCAGGACTGAGATTCATTAGATACTTCCTCCCCATCTCTGTCTTCATCTGCATTTTTAACATTTTAGCAGTAGACAGAAATGGGAGAAATTTGGGCGTCCACTTGGATCCAACTGGACTGTACACAATCAATGTTGAATATAAGAGCAAATAGGGGTATGTGATATGAAGTTATGACAATCTGATAATCTGGGAAGATTGTTGAATTGTGATACAGTGCATTAATTTATGCTCTGCTCTTTACTGTCATTTTTACTGTAAAAAAAAGAACTGATAAATGGCGTGGACACATAAGGCAACACACCGTCTCTTTTTACACCATTTTTATTGTAGCTGTCTTCTCTGGCCTTGCTTTAGTCATGTGTTTGGCCTTACTAAAGAAAACATGGCCGTGTAGTCCAACAGGAAGTGCTCCCACATCTGGTGCTGGTTCAGAACATCAACATGAAGAAGTGGGCTTTATGGGGAGTTAAAGTGTGCCCCTCTCTTACCTCCAGGCCACGGTTCTTACCCCCTCAGCCCTTAGTCCGGCCTGATGCTGCTCTTCCTGTGTCTGTATGCTGTCTGTGTAAATAACCAGAGATGAGCTATGGTACTCGTCATGCACAGAGATGGGAGATGTACTTCAAATCTGTTCCCAGATGAAAGTAGAAAGTGCTTACTGCTATTTCTGCTACTCATATGACCACTACTATACTGCAACCACTTTGCCACAGATGTACAATAGAATAATAATAATTTTGAAACGTATTTATGATCCTATTCTATCAACTTTGGGCCTTAGGTGGGGTTCAGGGCGGACACAGAAACTCATACTTACAAAACAGTCACCAACATCAAACATGAAACCCTCAACCTCCTTGCTCGGAAGCATTGGCACGACACTGACCCTTTGCACCCATTTGTGTATTAGACGTTCTCACAAAGTACATGTCCATCAGAAAGAATACTTGAGTAGAAGAATCAAGTTACCTTTTAACACTGGACTTTGCCTGTCTACAAATTAACAATCAATTATTGCTGCTTGTGTCAACATTTCAGGACAAACTCTGACCCTAAAGCTGCCATGTTGAGATGACTGCACACATCCACGCCGCCCTCTGCTTTCTCACAGCCAGGCTAGTTATTGCTCATTAAGATAATATTATGTTCAGCTTTGGTATCAGTCGACCCCTCTGCCCTCAGCGATGTGGATGATGGTTATTAAAATGGCTGTAATGCTTTGGACAGATTGTCTATTTATCCTGCTCCACACTTCACTCTGCCCATCAGAATAAATAACTATGCCTGCATGATAAAACATTGTTATTTGTTTGCAATAGCTAGCCATACAAAGCCATGCTAGTCCTAACCTCACTACCCAGGATACAGCATAGCTAATTTGTGCTTCTCTTGTAGTTCCCCATATTGTAGTTCTAGAAAAATCTTAAAACTAATCATTTGGTTCTTAACTATTCTCAACAGCATTCCAGATTTAGCAACTTTAGCATTTGACTGTATGATCTTTTAGTTCAGGGGTAAATGCTCTGTGCACTTATAAGCCACAAAACACGTATAACTTACAGCAGTAAAGAATATATTTAAATAGTAATTTGTTCCGTAATAGAACTGGCAAAAAATAATACACTTTTTTCCTTGGCTAATATCTGGGCTTTTTTAAAATGTCATCAAAATCCAATTATTTTGAGTTGTTATGCTAACTGACTAATAAACCAACCATGGTGCACATACAAAATAATTCTCTTTTTTTTTTTCGCACATCTGATTACATCTCATGACAGTTACCCTTCAATAAAAAAAAAAAAAAAAAACATATTTTGTAGACGCTTACGTTTTAGGTTGTATACTGAACAATTTCATTTAAATGAATCTACTCATATCAAGTTTCACCTTTGTGTCTTCCTCTCCCCTCTGTGATTCCCAGGCCGGGTGACCCCAGAGCAGCTGTGTTCCTATGCACAGCAGTTTCGGAGCAGTCGGGGGGCGCTAGAGAGTCACTGCGGGGTGCTGCAGCTGGGACTGGCCACGGCCCAAACGCTCCGACACTCCGCTCTGCCCCGCTGGGACGCATGCCTGGCCTTCGAGCGGCTGCTGCTACAGGTTCGAGCTCATCTTACACAAACCTATTATCCATATGCGTGACAGCCGATGAAAAGCCAAAGAGAGGTTTTCAGCATGAGATATCCACCAGTTTAAAAGTGTGACCGACACTGACAGATTGATTGAATGTGTGTGTAGGGATGATTTTCATACATCGGGCACATTTTAAGGTATTTTGACAGACGCAACAGCTCAACTTGGACCTATAATTTGATTTTGTTTATGTTTATATTCATTATTGAAGCTATGGCAAAGCTATCTGTCAGCACAATATTAGAAAATGTGGAAAATACCGTGTTTAATATTATCATAACAATTGAATATAGAATGTGTAAATGAAAAGTAATTTAAATCTAGTCCCAAATAATCTCGACATTTGGCTGCACGCCGGAATAACTTTAGGTTTGTGACGGTTTAATATTGACATATGCAATATATACCGCACTTATACTCTGTTAGAATTATATACTTATTAACATCCGTAGACACAAGTTTCTGGCACACTGAGCTAAGCTAAAAGTGTCTTAATAACAGTAACGGCCTCTACAGATGGATGATGTTAATCTGTTGTTTTTAAAGGATAACTTCTAATATTTAGGGATAGAATCAGACAGAATAAAATAAAAGACCATTGGAAATGTCTAACTTCAGAGTGACAAAATGTAATAAAAAATATCTTTATGGATTAATAAATACATTTATAGCAGTTATTTATATGTTGATTTCTTAGTTTTGAGAAAGATAGCCTACTGAAACATGTTTACAAAATATCGGTATCGACCAAGAAATTTCATATCGGTGCATCCCTTTTAATGATTATCACTGTTGCTTTCACAGTGCATTTTGTATAACTGCATACAATACACATCATTACCGAATGTATCCCACAATATAGTGATTTTCAGACATGGCCTCCAACTATGTCTGGTTCTTGAAACAGCTTACTTTTCTGTCAAGCTCTCTGCATAATAGTGTGGAGTACTTAACCCTATAGATATACTGACAAACAGATATACTGCTGTTACTTAACTGCCAACTATATTTCCAAATCCTATTAAGATTTATATAGGGAGTATATAAGGAGATGGTCATAACTAGGCTTGTGCTGTCGCCCCCGACAGCAAGGTGTATATCGGCGAAACATACGTCAGACGTGTGTGATTTCTAAGGGGTTTTATATTGTTAACAAGTTATTAAGAGGCCCCATTTTTGTAAATTTCCCTAAAAATACATTCTTCTTTCAGTCTAATTAACAATATAAAACCCTTAGAAATCACACAATGTCTGATGAAGGTCAGTTGTAGCAGATGAATCCTGAGGATATATGTATCCTCAATACATAATTTAAATTTTAATTTGTTAGGACAGCGTAATTAAACATTAGATGCTTGTACCAGGCTCATACAGCAGCTTCTACCTGTCAATAACAAATTAGCCTTTTTCTAAAGTGCTCTCTGTGTGGAGTCTGCATATCCTCCTTGTTATTAGTTTTCTCTCCAAAAACATGAATGTGTTAGGACAAGTGGTCAACCTAAAAGTGCCTGTATAGTGAATGAACTTGAGCATGAATGGTTTGTGGAGTAGGGCAGACAGCCTTTAGTCGCTTAGCTGACTAATGAGTCAGTGAGTCATTCATGCAGTCCGCATCAATAAAGGCTTGATAACTTTTTATTTATTTTATTCAAGATCAGTATTCAGACATCAGATCACATCAGATCACAT
>JAVQKC010032775.1:0-19051 GCA_036025475.1 Philypnodon macrostomus | reverse complement strand
CAAACAGGAAGTCGGCCATTTTGGATTGAATTTGGGAGGTCAGGTATATTTGACAGCCTCTAACTTGCACATACTTTGCCCGATTAGGCTCAAACCTGAAATACCTAATGACCCCCGGCTCTGAACACATCTGACTAATATGATGGCAGTTACCTCTATAGCGCCCCCTATAGACTGAAAGAAGAATGTAGTTTTAGGGAATTTTTTGATTGATAATGGTTGTAATATTTTCACATCCGTTTCATTTGTCTTTGTTGTGCCAGTAGCAGTTTGTCAGCCTTACTTGAGCTCAGCCTGAATATCCTAAAAGTAGCCCACCCACTGGCCCTCCTGCACCCCATGGCTGGTTTTAAAGAGATTCCAAAGCCACCTGACAGTTACTCCCTGAAAAAGAATTGGACCCACCCTGATCCTCTTATGTTTCAACTTTGACCTATCAGATACATCATAGTTTTGTGTGACAGAGGCACTCACCGGTTCAGGAAGTCACTGCTAGAGTGCCAGTCAGGGTCCTGCGATACAAGAACGGGTGTGTTAAAACATAGGATGGGGGTGACAAGCAAAGTTTCTTGATTGGTGCTAATGCAAAATCATTTTTAAGTGCATTTCATTATTATTTATAGTACAATCCTCATATATATAGTATATTAACATTATTAACTTGATCTGCTATTATCAGTGTGTTTGATTGGCTTATTTGTTTTAATTAAGTTCATTATAACTAAACAAATTAAGAAGACATGCACATTTTTCTATATTTTGTTTCATCTCTCCCTCTATGATCATTGGTGCTGTGTAGCCATAACATGTTAGTGGTTAGCAGAATTAATAGTGGGTTAAAAAGAGCGCAGGTAGTGTTTAGGCAGACCACAGATTTGCAGAAAGTGCAAATTAGTGAGCACTATTGGTGACTTTAGTTTAGCAAAGCAAGCAGAGAAGAAGGAAACAATCACCAGTGTGACAAGAGCCTCCTTTTAATCAATGACATAATGCACAGGTTAACAGCCACATGCGTCTTCAGATCAATAACCGATAACAAAGGTGAAAGCTGTCGCACAAGGTAACCCTAAGCTTCCATTTAAACATTTAAAAGTGAACATATGTGCTGGGATAAGACTTCAAATAGAACAACCTGTCTGACCATATGGGTCCCCAGCTGGAATTTGAGCTGATAGCAGACGCTCACTTCATATCCATTTGAGATACGAGCAAAGGTTAGGTGAAAAGCAGCTTTTGTTTTTTTCTTATTGTGCTAAAATCAAGAGGTCACCTCAAAGGTCAAAGCAGGGTAGTTTGCTGGCCGAGGCATAAACAAGCTCCAATATCAATGTAAACTAAACATCTACACCTTCATAATCACATCATTTTACTTAATGGTAAAATAAAGACAATACAGAAAGATATCAATGAAACTGAACTTTTAATAAATGCAAATCTTACAAAAAGCAGGTAAAGCAAAACAGACATGTTCCTCGTGTTTTAAATAATACTGCCGTCTTTCCTTTGGGTGAACTAATAATAGGCCATTTGACCCAAAGGAACCAGTTATTACTGTCAACCAGCTGTATGTAGGCCCTTTAATGTAAACTGTATCACACTATATAAACTGTACTGAAAACAGTGCATAGCACTACATCAGCACAAACAATTACCAGTGACAAGAAATCCACCAATGCGGCATTATAAGTTTAAACTAAAGAAAAATCTTAGGAATATGCATAGCTTTCAAGAGGCAACTATGGCAAATGATATAATATACAAAAACTCACATGTAAATGCACATTAATTCACCAACAAAATATACAGTTTGTCAAAACCAGTATTTAAAGAAATATCAAGTCATTGGTGAAGTTTTAAATAACCAAAGACCCAAAATGATAAATTAATATGCACAGAAATGTCCATAGATAGCACAAAGTGGCCAAAGTGTCCTAGACCTGAACAAGCTTCTTCTTGAGTCTGGAATGGGGCTTGTAGTCAGACACATGGAGGGCTGTGGGCAGAGTTAAAGATGTGATGGCAAATGCTGTAAGTTCTACAAAGCAGGTTCAGTTGAGTAGTACAAAGTAGTTACTAGTACTAGTGACACCAGGGAAACATGGGAGGCCGGTGAGAGAGGGGTGTGAGAAAGCCCAAAGCTGCTAAAATACAGCTTAATGTATTTTAAAAGAAGGCACTGAGGAAGACACAAGACAGGAACAGGAAGCCCTGGACAGGAAGCGCATCATCAGTGAGTCAATAGCTTAAGCCGCGTGATCCAACTGACCAGTAGGGAGCGCTCTGCCGGTGTGCGTTTGGAGACCTGAGCAACGGGTGTCTTTTTGATGTCCTCCTGATAAGGGATGGTGGCGCTGTTGTGCAGTTCTGAGTTGGAGTAGTAGCGGTTGCCCCTGATGTGGTCCACTCTTAGCATGTGTCGGTCACCCGCTGGCCTGAAGGGCGGCGACATGGATGGCACCTCCTCGGCAATAGTGGGAATCCTCTCGTTGCTTAGGTATCTGTACAAAAGATCTTCACCTAAAAGACAAAATAGCAGGTTAAAGTGAACTTCATAAACAATACAAAAAATACATGTTTAAGGTTAAAAATCATGCCTTTACCTTTTCTGCCTTGTGCCCATGGTTTAGCATAGGGATCATACAGGCCAACACATGTATCGACTGGCATAGAAAGAGGCCTGGGCTTACCTAAAAACAAAAATGTCATATTGATATATTTTAAGAACATGATATTATGACTATTCACAATTTATCTAGTGCAAATACCGACCTCGTGAAGGCTTATGCTCCCTCCGTCTGTGCTGGACCACTTTAGCTTCAATTGGAACACTTGTTAGCTTGTCGTGGTCTCCAATAGTGAACAGTCTTCTACCCTCCTGGTCCAAATAGGAGTTGGGTGATTCAGAGCCCTTTGGTCTTTTGCTAATACTGGAGAAAGTGTCTGTTCGATTCTCTCTGTGTGGAGGCAGAAATATTGCGTAAGGACTGTGTTTACTACTGGTGGGCTATACTATGAAAGAAGCTAAGTGCACAGTCATTAGCTTGCCACATCAAAGACTTAGGCACGGAAATGTGTCAAGGGTTAACTAGAAAGAGCACTCCAGGGTGGCATGACCCCTAACCTCTCTGAAACTTAAGATAAACTGCTTGGTTAAATGTTCTCACTCCCACCTACCGACTAAAAAGCAATAATAAAGGGTAGTTTACCTTGGAGTGTATGGCACATGAGGAGGTGGGGGAATATACAGATCCAAAATAGCAGGTTTTTCTTTTTTGGCTGATCCGTTTGCCGAGTCACACGGAGACTGGCCTCTGATCAAGGAGGTATTATTCTGGAAAACAAAACAAAATAATTTTATTTTTATTTAACACTGATACCAAATCACGCTTCTTGGGACCTTTGAGTTATCATATAAAGATGGCTGGCCTGCAGCTGGGAGGAGTTAACCAGTTGTGGTGAGACTTTTAAGTGCATGTGTGCGTCTCTATGACTATGAACCTTCTTTTAGAGGTATGGAAAAACTGTAAGTGAGCCCGAAAATATCTTGTGAAACGTGTACTTAAAACAGCACTCATTTACCACAGTTATGTCACAAACAACACTTGACAACACTGTGTCCTTGACTAAATATACAGCTCATACAGGCTGGCAATCACATTACTATAATAATGTTTAATATATACTAGGTGACACTTTTGGTAATAGGTGTACCTATAAAGAGGCCTGTGGTTGTACAGGTTTGTCTATAAATCTGTCTTAGTAATTGGCTTTTTTAAAAAACACACATAAACTGAGATGTCTCACTCTGATATCCAAGACTTGATAAAACAAGATACGGGACATGACATTGCCCACGTCTTTTGTTAAGAGTCACTTTGTTGTTTTGAGAAACAGTTATCTGATGCAGGCTCATCTTGCTTTCTCAGGATATGTACAATAGTACAATGCTGGAGCCTGGATTTTGACTTCACAACAGGCTTATTGTCTTTCTGTTTGATGAAGTAGGACTTGGGTTGAAGAAAAATGGTATTGTTGTTGTCACATAACCTCATGAGGAGCTGCTTGTCAGACATATGCATTTGAGATATTATAGCCTTTTCATTAAACTTGCCCACAATGTATATTTCTTTGTTTGTTCTAGAAGAGATTCACTTGATGTGTGGTTCAGTTTGACACTTGTCTGAGCTTGTCATTTTGGAACCAACTCCCTAAACCCTGGTAATTTGTCTATAATGACTAGACATACAAGCTTTACAGATATTCAGAGATAAAAGCAGTTGCAGTGTTTTTCTTCAAATTTGTGTTTAGGCCTGAATTTACCTGCGGCACCGGGGGCTTCCAGCGCATGTTCTTGAGTGGGGCGGGTGTGAAACCTGACGTTCCTGTGGGTCTTTTCTTCAGAAGTAGAACCACACCTTTTGGGTCCTCCCTTAGTTTCATGACAAGATTTTTTAGCTGCCAGCCCACCTGGAAACGAATGTGACTCACTTCAAGATACAACCCAATACTTGTGTATATAAAAATATACGTATTCAACTGATGCTGCGTCACAAACAAATTAAAAAGGAATACGTCAGGTTCTCACCACTGTCTGTTGATTTACTTGAATTACTTCATCACCGGCATGGATTTTATGGCTCAAGTCTGCTGGTGACTGGTAAAAAAATGGATATCGATTTAATTACATGACATGCTATACTTGAAATCCAAACAGATTCCAATGCCACAATACAACATCAAGTCACACAAATGTCAACTAGTCAGATTAACTAGTCATTACAGATGATGATTCAAGCCCTGATTCATGACTAGGCTCCGGAGGCGTGAAGAGCCAACTGTGGATGTGATGTAGCCACATTACTCACTGCTCGTGACAGTGTGGGAAAAGATAAGACTTTTATGTGGAGGCTTATTTATGCTCTTGGACCATTATTGAACAAAAGTATTTGCCTGCTTGAATGTACCCCAGTACGTTTTGTATAGTGTTAAAAATATCAGCAAATGCTAACTCAAAGAATAAATAAAGCCAGGATGATCCTATACTTACATGTTCTGTAGTTCCAGTGATAACATGCAGCCCATCATAGGTAGATTTTATATACATACCCTACAAGGCAAAGAAAACACAAGATTGCATTATTTCTGGTTTTGTTAATATCCCAGTGGGACAGATAGTAGGCTGACAAATGTATGGGCCAAAATTTGACACACATTGCTGACATTCCATGCTTGTGAACACATAGAGTAGACATGCAGTTTAGGGGTGAAAGTGAACAAGTCAAAAAAAGATCTCCCAGCATTCCTTACCAGACCCTCGCCTGGTTTGATGTTGGTCAGCTGGACTTCCTCCAGACAGGCAGACTGGCTCATCAGGGGGTCAGAGGTGGTTCTCACGGTCTGATCACAGATGTTGTTCAAAATCTTGGACTGTAAAAGATAATACAGGACAAAAGGCGCCGGAGAAATGATAAGAACACTGTGATATGCTTTTTGTTTTACAGGTCAAAAAACACTGATTCATTCTTGTGACACTACTCCTACCCTTCATTAGGCAACAGTTATCTCACTCTTTTGTTGTGTGTTCTATTAACTGGATGTACACAGCTTTTTGAGAGAAAAAACATAAATTTGTCTTAATTAGAGTGGTCTTCTCTGACGCCTCTTGTTAACTACAGGCACATGGTACCCAAATAGTAGAGCCTAGAGAAAGAATTTACAGATTGGCAGTAAAGTGTGACAGTCAGACAAAAAGCTGGGTTTAATTAAGGCTAATAGGACAGAGTACTAGACAATATCATAGACAATGTGTGAAAGAAAGCTCAGTGGCACGAAACAGTGACTGATAGTGAGCTATTTAAAAAAAAGCCTTCCCTGGTAATCCCATAGAAGTGACCTTGTTGTGTTGACAATATCAAACAGCACCAAAAGACAACATACAGACTAAAATCTCCTGGGTCAAAGTTAGTCATCAGGGTGGCTATGGACAAGAGGATATATGTGTACTTACAACTTCAAGGATTTTTTCTTCCATCTCATAAACACTGCAGTCCTGAAACAAAGACAAATACAATAAAACTGATTGGATTCTCAGAAGAGAATCAATAAATGGGTGATATTAAAGTATTAAAGTCTGGGTAAAAGTGATATAATAAAAATTCCAGAATAAAATAAAATAAAATAAAGAAAGGCCACAAAAATAGCTTCTGAATACAGATTACAAACTCAAGTGAAGCTGTAATTGCATAATGTCCATGTGGTTTGCTCAACTACACTGAAACGTAAACACCATAGCGAGCTCTGTATAGAAACAATGTGAAGATGACATAGTAGGAAACAATGTCTTCACCATGCAATGCTCAGAACACCCCATCTAGTCGTTTCTCAGAAAGGCTTCACTGCCTATAATTGTGATGGTGCATAGTGAGGTAAGATCAGTAGAACTAACCATCCACGCCAAGCGTCTGACTGCTGCTGCACTGAACACAGCTGAGGCAACAGGTCGTTCTGACAACTGTGTGGATGGTGAAAGGACCCCCCATCTATAGGGCTGCCTCTGTTTATAGAAATGTCTCATGATGGCATGCCCCAAGGAAGGCGATCCATCAAAAATACAGGTTAAATGCTCCTGTGTTAACCCATAAGAAAAGGCAAATCTCTTTTGGGTCCTAGGCAAAGGCTTTTCATTGTGAAATAAAAGCTAGCATGGTGGCCGTGTGCAGTGATGGTGACATGCACAGACATGTGTCGTCCTTAGCAGACTGACAATAAAGGCACAGCAAGTTCTTCTATAGCTTGTGCATTGTAACTCTGAAGGGGAGTGGCTATTTCCAAATATACTTGTCTAGAGTTTTATTTGTACAGCTCAGAGATTTCCCTGTCTGTGCTCTGAAGCAAAAGCTCATCTCTAAAGCAGGGCAGACAGTGTTTCACACGTGTGTGTGGCGAAGTAAAGCATTTAGAATATAATCCTCATTTGAAAATCTGCCAAAGTGGGAAAACAATTCTAAAATAAAGGGAGTTTGAAATATGTTCCCATGTTGTATACATACTGTCAACCAAGAATGTACAGTGGTTTTAGCAACATTGTGGCTTTGCTTGCACAAAACATCCAACTACATCGTTTTCATGGTTCAGAGTTGGCAGACTACACTGTTGACTTAGTCAAAGATGAGCTGAAAATACATCTTTCAATGCTAAAATAAAACACTTAATCATGTGTATTGACATAGTCTAGTTAATCAGCCTTTACCTTGTTTCACTTCAATTGACATGAACATAATCCTTTTACAAAATGTTAGTCAAACATTTGGCTTTGTAGTAGACAGAATCCACATCCCAACTAAATGCACAGAGGGACTGATGGACAATTCCCTATGTGTGCTGATCCATCACATTATAGACTTGATCCCACAGCCGCTGTGGATCAGATGACTGTCTATGAGCAGCACTCTGGGCCTTTGATCTGCCACCAGAGCAGATTTGCATGGTTGAGCAATGAAGTGGCCAACTGAGAGTAGGGCTGGCTGGCAGTACTTAAACCTGCACCCAAAAACCATTGACCACAGCACTGTAAGCCATACTCTTATACAGAACATATGATGTATGTGTCTCTGACTTGAAGAAATGCACTTTCACTTTGAGAAGAATGAGAGACACAAACAAAAGAAAAATGGGTCTATAGAGCATGACCTCAGTAACATTAGGTCAGATATGATGGTTTTACGACTCCATGTCCTATTGTCTGTATACTCTTTCAGCCAGAACACATTAATAATGCAATGTCCAAAGCTTTGATTGTTGGCTGAAGTTTATAAACAAGACAGGTGCTGTTGTTTCTCTAGCATGAGTTGATCACGGGGCAGTAAGAAACAAAAGACAATCAATAGAAGGTTCAAAAAGGCCATGAAACCCTTTATGTTTTAAGTATTATTATTTTTTGCATTCGAGCTTTAGCAGGGTACTCCAGACCCTCACCTCCCCCAGCTGTTGGGGCAAATCATTCAAGTCCTACAAGGCTTTTTCATCACCTATCAGGAGTTTATTTTACACCCTAACCTCTGTATGTCAGATGGCAGTGTGGGAAATGTATATCCCCCACTTTCTCTGGATGACCATGACCGAAGCACCCCATGGTAAATCACTACCCATGGTGGCTGAAACCCCAGACACAGGCCAGGAAATGTGCACTCTGGGAAAGGAATTTATTTAGATGCAATAGCCTTCTTAAAAATGACACCTGTATTCTCTGTCTTTTAGTGTCTGTGTAAAACGAGTTGCTTGTTAATCTATGCTTCTTGAAGTAGACTAAACTATACACATGGTAATATACTTAAAAGCAAAAACCCCAAAACAAGCTTCTTTGTTTGACATATGAGCCTGAAACCACATGAGGCTCAGGCTGCAGCTGTATCTTGATGCAATGCTTGAGAAATTCACTGGTGAAATATTGTGAATAAAATTTGTTGATGCTCTGCTTTCACAGTTAGCATTGGATCTGGGTAGATCATATTTTTCATCTCTGCATTAGGCCTACACACAGGAAGGACTTTAAGACCTCTCAGTCCCCTTGGCGGGCATGTTGGAAAAGCAAAACAGGAACCACATGACTCAAGAAGAGGGCCTAGAGGTTGGCTGGCAAGAATTTTTATGGAGCAACGGTGGGTTTTATGAAACTAGGAACACAACACAACATATACCATTAAAGGGTCACCACACTGAGGGGTCTTTGTTAGCAGCAAGACCAAAGAAACAGCCAAAGAAAAACACCAGCAATAATAAACAGACTGCTGGCTTCAGGCTTGTGTCTTGTCTGCCAGACCACATTTCCCTTAACTCTCCCCTACTGCAATTTATATTCTATAGCTCTTTCAGACATGGATTATAAAAAAACAGACCTAATGTTATCTGGAGGAGCACTATGTACCCTCTACTTGGCCATGTTTTTACCATACATTGATTTTTTTTAGCAGGATAAATGAAAATGTATCACAACAGAAGAAGGTATTGTATTGGGTGCATTATGAGTTTGAACAAACCTGTTGAACTGTGGTGGTTAGCTCCAAGCACAGCTGAATGATCTGATTTTTGGTTGCAGTGAAGTCACTGATCCCACTAAGCGGTGTCCTGTAAGGATAGATTAAAAAACAAGCATTAGCACGCATTTAAAAATGGAAAGTATTATATGTGAAGTCCAGACTTGAATACTGAAGGTAGTGACTGACAGTGACTGGCAAAAACATTAGCCATAGTGCTGAGCCAAGCCTGAACTCCAGTAATTGCAGTTTACAGGTGACAGAGTCTTAACAGAGTTTGCTTGTACCTCAGGAATGCGTTGCAGTGCCATTAGGCTGCAGATGTGCCATAACCCACAGCTGAATATCTAACATTTTTGGGTTGTGGTTCAGTCTAATAACATCTTGGAAGTAAAGATCATATAAGAATGTAACACTGGAGAGGGCAGTCCTTCCAAAACAGTGAGAGGAAAATAAAATCTTTCAAATGTTTCTGGTTGAGTCCACAGCTTACACAACTAGAAGTACTAGTCTATTATTCACTTTATTACATCAACCATAAATAGAGATGACTAGTTTCAGCTTGGATGGGTTAATTCTGGCCACCTGTTTAGTATTGATCTTAATAGAGAAATACAAAATTGTTACTGCAGTATTCCCAATGGCCAACAACAGTTATTTTCAAATTAGTAGTGTTTATTATTATATTGCAGCGTTTTATTACCTGTCGAGCCATGCCAGAAGGCTTTTAGCAGCACCGATCAGCTCAACCACAGAGGTGAGGAAGTCATTTGGAGGTTTGCGTGAACTGGTGCCATCGTATTCTGGGCTTTTCCTGCGATCTGATGTGGCCATGTGAAGACTATTGGTGGCAGCTCGCATCCTTGTGACCAGGATCTTCAGGTTGTCGGTCTCTACTCCATAATTCTAAAACACATACAAAACATGAACACTATTACAAATATAGTCTAACAGTAACAGACTAACTTAAAGACTGAACCAGGACTTAACCAGGACTTAACCAGGTCTACGTCAGGATCAAGCAGGACTAAAACTAAAACCTCAAACAAGGACAGTGAAATTATGTCAGACAAATACCTTTTATTATATTTTATATTATTGCGGTATATTTATTTCCTTGCAATTTGGATTTTTCTTTTTGCCAATATTGCCCTACAAATTATTTATATTTATTCTGTTCTAAGTTCTCAGAAAATATATCTGCATTCTGCAAAGTACAAAGTTAATCATTTGGTAAAGTCTAGCATAAAATCCCCACAGGAATCCAGGTTTGAAGGATGGGTGTGTTGTGAAAATGTGCATGTGCCATCCCTTGATTTTTATCAGGTCGAGCAAAGTTTGCATTCTTGTGCTTGCTTACTTCCTGCCTTCGCATTCCTTGTATTTATGAGCTGTACACATTCACCTAAAGACCTAAACAGTCACATGTACCACTCTACTGGGACCAGGCTCTCACAGGGACAACCCAGTCTTGTCTATAAGATTTAATAAAGCCTGCTAAAGATTTTTGTTTGCATTATTTAGTAAGTAGGTTTGAGGTAATGCTTGGGCTGTATCATCATCATCATCTGGTATACCAGCCCCTACTACTTTTTTTTAAAGTGGGGTCTGGTCTCTTGCTCATAGCGAAAAATTTCTCTGCGGTTTTGCAAACGGACCAATCACGAGCTGTTGGAGTGTCATACACAAACTTCGCTAATGTGACTTCCTTGTTAACAACAATTGCGTGTGGCAATGGATGGCTTTTTAACATCATGGTGTTTCTGATCGGTTTGCTATACAATGGTAAACCCACTCCCCCACCCCACCTTAAATTTGAATGCAGAGACAAGACTAACATCTTTGTATAGGAAAAGAGTTAGTCGCGGCTGGCCAGGCTAGTATTATAGCACAGCATTACTACTTACATAGAAGATTTCAGTGAAACAAAATGGGTCATATCTTGGCGACAGAGAAGTATTAACAAAGAGTTAGGTGGAGTAATTATTTTAATACTACCAAATTATTAATGTTACTTGGGAAACGTGTTGGTCTGTTGGACACACCAATCAGAATAAGTAGTTCAATCATTTGTACCTTAAACATTAGGCGCCCAAAATAGAAAAATCACTTAAATAGACCGTGACAAGAGAAATTAGTAGCCATTTTGGAAACAAATCTGCTTTTTCAGACTTAATTAATTACTCACAGGAGCTCTGACAGGACCACACGACCAGCTGAGTCTCTTTTGATAATTGTGCGACATTGAATCCAAATGTGCATGCTTTATGTGGCTTTCTATAGTCTTTTATTTAATTTATGATCAAGACGGTAGTTTTAAGCAGGCTTGGTTTGGAACATTTGAGGGAAAACACACAACATGATGTAACAGCATATCCAGAGCTAGATCTGTCTATAAATGTAGGAACATTATTTTTTTTAGTACATAAATGCATATTAATTTTTCTACTTGTCAATAGATACACGCCTTTACTGCAGCTCCAAGGCCCATCACATAACTGTCAAATAGTTGAATCTTAATGTAGACAGCTTAATTGTACAACAAATATAATGCCAAAGGTTTCCACACTGGCTCTGTAAAAGTCATTAAATCAGAGCTGTCTTGTTAAATTAATTGAAACGTTCATTCATTTATCCCAAAACAGGAGTTTGCTCTAGGCTTAGTGTGAAAGGCCTTGGCTCAGTCTGCTCAACCTTCAGTCACAGTGATTTAGATTTTAAGTTGGTTAACAGGACAGCAGGCTCCAGATACAGGAAATAGGGTGGGGGAAATCACCCTGTACAACAAGTAAGTATATCTAACCCTCAAGAGCAAGACCCTGCAAAAAATACTCATTAAAGTAAATGTTGGTCTAGCGAGAGGAAGTTCCTGACATAACACTAACCAGAAATAGAGAGAACAGTTTGAACAGGATGTTAGTGTTTTGGGTGATGGTGGGCTGTGGTCCTCCTCAGTAGCAGTGACCTTGCCAGAGTTAAAGCTTATTTAATTGAAGTCCCTAGTTTCCCTCAGAGACTCAGGGAAAGCAATTTTGTACCCAAGTGTACAGGAACTTTACCAATAAACAGAATTAATTTTCCAAAATAAAGGCTTGCATTAGTGTAAGTAAACCATATTATAATACACTTATCATGAAAAGAACAAGGACTTACTGTAAGTTAGATAATAAACACACACATTGAAGGCCAAAATATTAACCGGATTGTAATCTAAATGCTTCAAGATTGTTGAGTGTTGTGATGCCAAGGGTGAGACTGTCTGGAGCTGAAAACTAATATGGTGTTATTCAAGTAAAGTTAAGTAGTACAATAATTTGTAGACATGTATTTAATACTATAGTTGTAGAACCTTAGAACTTAAATGCAATCTACAGTCTAGTATGAGACACAATGTTATGGTTCTTTTAAAGTAAAAATAACCATGCCTTACAAGATTAATGTAAAAGGTTTTAAGAGAGCATAAAGACAAAAATGCTGACATAGATCAAAAAAGGACGGGACCACAATCTGGGACTTTTATGGTTCAGGAAGTGATAAAAGTCCAAATGGATCCCATCTGCTGGAACAAAATGCTTCTTTTCTAAATGGAGCGTGGACACTTTTCATCATTTCTTTATGCTTTATGCTGGTTGGGGGAAGATATGTTTTAGACTTGTATTTTGGTAAACATCTTGATGGAGTTTAGCTCTGCAGGTTTGTCCCAATGGGGTGACTAATAAAATGGAACCAACGGATATTTCCTGGAGGATTCTGCTATTCAGAGTTCTACACAATAGATCTGGAACTGCTCCCGTAGAAAATGTCTGAAAAGAGGAGGAACTGATATGACGTAGCCAAACAAGGAACTGCTAAATTAACACCTCCCCAGGGAAGCGTCCAAGGGGAATACGAAACAGATGCCCGAGCCACCGGTTCCTCTCGATGCGAAGGAGCAGCGGCTCTACTCCGAGCTCTTCCCGAATGACAGAGCTTCTCACCCTATCTCTAAGGAAGCTCTTGGCCACCCTGTGGAGGGAACTCATTTCAACCGCTTGTATTTGCAATCTTTTCCATTTGGTCATTACCCAAAGCTCATGACCATAGGTGAGAGTAGGAGCATAGATCAATGGGTAAATTCAGAGCTTTGACTTTCGGCTCAGCTCCTTCTTCACCACAACGGTCCGTACACCAACCACATCACCACAACGGTTCGGTACACTGACCACATCACCACAATGGTCCAGTACACCGACCACATCACTGCAGAGGCTACATCGATCTGCCTGTCAATCTCACGCTCCATCTTTCCCTCACTCGTGAACAAGACCCCGAGATACTTGAACTTCTCCACTTGAGGCAGGAATTCTCCACCATTCTGGAGAGGGCAAACCACCCTTTTCCAGTCGAGAACCATGTTCTCGAACTTGGAGGTGCTGATTCTCATCCCAGCCACTTCACACTCAAGGTCCTGAAGGTCCTTGTTTGAAGAAGCTAACAGGACAACATCAACTGCAAAAAGCAGAGATGAAATCCTGTGGTTCCCAAACAGGACATCCTACAGCCCCCGGCCGGAGACCAACATGCACTGGAAACAGGTCTGACTTACTGTCGGCAATTCGAACCAAGCTCCTGGCTCCAGTCGTACAGAGACCGGACTGCCCTAAGCAAATGGACCCCATACTCCCGAAGCACCCCCCACAGAATACCACGAGTGTCGAATGCCTTCTCCAGATCCACAAAGCACTTGTGGACTGGTTGGGCAAACTCCCATGAGCCGTTAAGCACCCACCTTGAGGACTTGGTTGGGTAAAAGTGCATCTACTTTACCACCAGTGGTGTCGATCAGACGGATCATGGAAGATGGATTTCCGTGAGTTTGCAGCGTAAGATTATATTTCAAGAATTTACAACTAACATTCACAGGTAACTATTATTTGCCAGCTGAATGAAGGAGATTCAAGTGACTTTGAGCATGGCATAGTTGTTGGTGTGTGGTGCCTAGGGTTTACAGAGAAAATACAGTAATCACTCAGTGTCACCTTGAGTTGAATGCATGACGAAAAATAGCAAACACATTGAATGCCACATGAAGTACAAAGTCTCCCAAATAAATAATAATAAAAAAGGAATCTAGACACTTGCTATGTGAGGCTTGGAGTCCCATATCATTTGTTGTAGTGCCTCCATACCCGCTGTGCTGTGTGGGAAAAGATAGGTCTTCACACATCACTGGTTCAAAAGCCGCCAAATACAACTTTGTATTGAAGTTGTATTCAATCCAACATTGTAATGGCACAAGGGGGGGAGGAACAGTAACTAAAACAATGAGAGCTACTGACCAGTGCACACAGTAGATCCACAGCCTCCAGCACCAGCTCCTGGTGTCCAATCCGGGCCACTCCGAGCTCCTCCAGATCCTGATGTGTGATCTTCAAAAGCTGCTCTCCACTGATCTTCTCCCGCTCAAAGTTGTTGATGTATTGTTGTAGGCTGTCATCTAAACCTAAACACATATAGTAACATAAAAATCATGAATTCATTTAGTAAAATAAGAATTTACTTCAGATCATTATCCGTCCAATGCAAACTAAAACAAGGATAGTTAAGAGGGGCTTTGTCAGCTTTATTAGCAATTTCCCCATATGCTGTGTGTGTGCAGAGGAGATAAGGAACAGGCGGGACTCCCATCTTTCCTAAATAAACACGGCACAGAACGGCCACAACCTAAAAGTCAGTTAGGCTGGTTAAACAATGGCGACCTATATTTGTGCATGCACTTTCTGTGGGTGTGTCGAACACGTGCCAGTGTAAGGCCTGTCCCCTATATTTGAAACTCCACTAACAGTTGAGTTGGACCAACTGCTGAGGTCAATAAACATACAGTTGTATAAGGATGTGGTTTTCAGAAAAACACTGTACGGAACTCCAACTGTCATTTTCATTCATTGACAGATATTTAAAATGCATTTGTGGGGCATTCAGAGAGAATGAACTGTGTGGGAATGTGCACACATCTCTTTGGCTGCAGAAGTAAACAGCCATCTTCTCTCCCATCAAAGAAGGCACTGAGAGGGGCAGCTGCACATGAATGGACCAACTTTTTTTTCCAAGACCTGTCAGCTGCAGGGCACTTAATCCAGCTCTACTACACACACAAATGAGATCGCAACAGTACCAGAGAATATATAGTGGTTAAAAATCCACTTAAACTGTTCAGTATTGGAATAGTTGAATATGAAATCAAATTTACTATAATTAACTTAATCAATGTTGCCTTTCTAAGATTGTGAAGGTATTATCCAAGTATGATGGTGGGACAAACTCTATGAATATCTGATAAAGAAACTGTTTGCAGTCTTTAATAAGATCTTAAATGATTAATAGCATAATTATCTCACCACTTCATATTTTTGGTGCCACCAGACCTTGGTCAAGGCCATTAAAATTCCATTATAAAATCAAAAGTTAACAAACTTAATCATTGAACAAAGTGTTTGCAGGAGCCCAAATGGCCTACCCTGACTCAAGGGGCAAATCTATGAGGACACGTTAACCATTAGCCGGTACACAAGTCTAGTCCAGTTAGGCTGATTAGATTCTTTTCATTCCTTGGCATGCTAATTCCCAGGCAGTTTAACCAGAGGTTTAACCCCAGGACTTTGCCACCAAGTCCATATTATGTGAGGAAGAGGCTCACCACAAGAACTGCTCGGATGCAGTGGGTCAGTCATGCTAATGCGATTAGAACAAAAACAAAGCTCCTAGAGGGGTAAACTTTCTTCTTCCTGCTGTGTTAAAAAGGCATTTCCTGTGGAAGGCTGCCATGTTCACTATAGAAAAAGGAGAACGCACAAGTGAACTTTCCATCTCAGCTACAATATAACTTACAATGAGTGTATGTTAAGAGCTGGTGCTCAAAAGTCCCCAGACAGTCTCACATGGGAAACTTGAGCAAAAACTATTTGCAAAAAGGCAATTGGAGAACAATGGCTTCTAATCAATGAATTACAATTTTATCCTTTTCATTTTGTTTACAATACTCTATAATACGCATTTATTTACTGAACACTTCTTTATCAAAAATGCTTGGATTATATGGTTAATAGAAAAAAAGAGACTTTATATTTGAGACTGCACATGACCAAAGCCTCCCTCTGGACTTATCCATTGACACAACCAAAATAATAGAGGTGTCCTTATGAAACATTTACTGGAGCAAGATGCACGCCTGTTGTGGGTGTGTAAATGTGTTGGCCACTATCAATTTTCATTAAGGCCTGAGAACAAGGTAGTATGTCAGGTTATTGTGAATTGGCTAAAGGGGGAGGTGGCATGATTTCAAAAGCCTCTGAAGCACTTGGCAAATGCCTTCAAACCAAAGCAAAGGGGTGTAGCACAGGCACCAATGTCAATTGCATTCCCATTGTCACCTAGGCAGAAAAACATTCCTTGTTCCCATAATTTCAACAAAGCAAATACTACCCCATATATGAAAATGCAATGTGGGATTATTGACAAATATTGTTGAATGTTAAATATCGCAAAGGTTCAGTTTAAAATCATACTGTATGCAACAAATACTAGGTTTGGACTTCCATTGGTTAAACCCAGAGCCAACTAGTACAAATCCATTGCTAATCATGGGTCAAACAAGACTATGGACTAATATGGACTACTTGGAAAACATTAAGGTCTTCTTTGTGATGTATTAATAATCAAAAACATTAAAAAAAATTATATATGATTAACAGAATGCAGACTGAACTGAAGAATCAGATATTATATTACATTTATATTTCCATAGGGTTTTACCATGCCAGATAAAATAATTGTATATCAGAGTTTCTTATTTCAGAGTTTTCCTTAATTAAAAAATAGGTCTTACAATAGGCACAATTACTCACACAGCATCTGTCAATGATCCACAAACAGCACAGGCAGGTAATTACGTGAACACAGTGGAGCACCTGCCGTTTGCTGTGAGGTCTTTTAAACACTCACCATGGTCTTTTCAATAAACAATGATCATGTTCACAACAGCTTATCAACACGCTGGTTTTATGCACACTAAAGCAAACCTTTTTCTGGACAGGTGGTCTGAACATTATAAGCAAATTCAGTTAGGGTTCTTTGCTGTCCACTTAAAGTCTATGTGAGTATGCATTTGTGGCAACATAAACAAGCACTTCCTCTTTACAAATGGTTTATCATATTTAACATTTTAGCAGATCAGGTTTGGTCATTGTTTGACACTTCTGATAATGTTGACCAGTTTGCACCTCGCCTTTGGGAAAATCAGCATTTCATTCTCAGCGGGTAGATTACATTTGTAAAAGAGAGATCAGTCTTTCACCCCTCCTTATTGAACGAAGGGAAAAGTCTTTCACCACATCCACCCCCTCCCACCCAGTAACACACACTCAATAATACACACAGTAACATGCACCAATATCCCCACTGGGGTGGTCAGTGGGAAAGCTAGCGGGAGTAGAATGGCAGAGCTACTGTAACTTTGCTGTCTTTATTTGTCAGACCGGCCGCTGAACCTGCAGGGAACCGAGGAATTCGAGCCATTGTTCTCCATTGAGAAGCTCCATTGTGGAAATTCTCAGCACTCAGGCACAATGGTCTCGGCCTGGACCAGGATGTGCTGTAATTAGAAAGAAAATAGCTCCCTCTCTAAGCTATCCTCTACTGCATGACTTCACAGGACAACAACAAAGCCTGTACACAGTCAGGGCAGGCCTGTCCATTGGGGACTGGGGACGAGGTTCTTTCAATGGTGCTCTACATCTCTTTAGCAATGTTGTGTCCTCTTCTGTATACAGTAAAGAATGGGATGATCTTCTACTGTATGATTCACTTGTAGAGCAGAACTCAGCCCACAAATATTTAGTTTATTTAGATTCATGGTGAGAATGCTTCTTTTGGAAATGAATGTCTATTGTGTTCTCTTATAATCTTATCACCACTTCCTCAGGCCAACAAAGAGTGTTTTACACTTCATGTACCCTAATCTCTAAAACAGGCATCTACAAAATGGCAGTGACATGTACTAAGTGGGCTCCCTGAATGAAGAGAAGCAGCTGAGAAGCACAAAGGCACCTCTGTCTCTTCAGAGGTGATGGACGATGACTGATGAGAGAAGAGGAGGCGGAGTCAGGGTCAAAGTTCAGAAAACTGTCTCAGTTGAACTATACATACTAGTCCCCGAGCTAAGCTAATTCTTACCTCGAGCAATGCACATTGCCATGTCACATTGTTCATAGTCAGATTTTGGCATTGGTTATTTGTTACGGAGCCCCTAGTTGTTATGAGAAGTATTTTGACACAACCGCACAACCTGATTAATGAGTTTTTCTGGGTCACAAGTGGATCAGCATAGAGAAAACAAAGATGGGACTAGACAGACTCACAACATAGACAAAGATAAGACCAATAGCTGCAGGGATATTGAGCGCTAAAGTTGGCTTGGAGAAGACAAACTGACAAACTTGTTGTCTGGGTCAACAGGTTTGTAACACCTACACAGTCATTTCTCAATACCAACAGAGTAGTAATGTCACGATATACAAACTTCTACTTAACTAGCTCCGCATTTCCATAATATGTAGCATTCTTACATATTTTTTACATATCACAAAGACAACAAAAAATGACACAATAATATATGCTTTCTTTGATACACAGCTTCACCATAATACAGATTATTTGGACTGGAATGAACTAGCATCAGTGGCCAACATTTTGTGTCAAATAAATGAAGATATACTCTGAGGTGGCCTAAAACACTAGCAGTTGTTTATTGACAATTTATTGACACCACTAAATTCTAGTACAAAAAAATACAATGTCAAATTTCCAGGATCCAGGTATTGTGTTTTGGTTTTGACTGTTGTGTCTGCTTTTGCCACGCCTTTTGTCTATATACAGTGAAGAAAACAAGTATTTGAACACCTTGCTATTTTGCTATTTCTCCCACTTAGAAGTCATGAAGGGGTCTGAAATTTTCATCGTAGGTGCATGTCCACTGTGAGAGA
>JAVQKC010032751.1:0-31250 GCA_036025475.1 Philypnodon macrostomus | reverse complement strand
ATTCCTTTTTGAGTTATCGCGTTCACAGCTAGGATCTGCGGACGCGGACGCGGACGCGGACGAACACCGACGTGATTCCATAATATCGGCGACACGCTGTTTTCGCCGATATAACTAGGCCTACGCTGTCGTCCCCGACAACAAGGTTTATATCGACGAAACCCCCCAAACCTTAATCAGACATTGTGTGATTTGTAAGGGTTTTTATATTGTTAACGAGCCATGACAAACCATTACAAACATGGGAAGGGTCTATTTGACTTTTTTGATTTGTCTGAATGTTTATGATGCAGACCAACGTAATTCCATTCATATCGTCATTTCGCCGATATAATAAATGGCTCCTAAACAGTGGCTTTCTGTATTAACTTGATATCATTACTACCATCTGTCTTTATAATCTACGCTAGTTTTGTGATTATGTCTGTCAATTTTAACTGTAAAACAAGCCGCTAAAGTTGAAACATTTCTCCACATGAAACCAAAACAACACATCTTCCTGAGACACGCCCCTGTTGTCATGGTGACGACAGCGAACATTTAAAAATGGTTGTGTGAAAGTAAAGGTTTGCGAACCATAAAAATTATATATATATATATATATTGATCTATAAGTCGCAGGGCCAGACAAACTATGAAAAAAAGTGATTTATATTCTGAAAAATACGGTAACAAGTATGGTAATTAAAATTGGGGGCAATAATAATAGTAATAGTAATAATAATAGATATTATTTATAATGCACTTTTCATTTCACTGAGTCTCAGAGTGCTACAATAAATGATCTCTTATGTGACACACATACAGTTTTGTTTTCCTGTGTGATTCATGTAGTTCTGTTTTTTATTTTTCTGTCAAACTGATAATGGTAATCATTATTGTCACCGCAGTGTGAAGCAGCACAGTGCCATGCTGTGTGGCTGATGTCAGGGGGATGACTTTAAGGTGTGCCTGAGCGAGAGATCGACAGGAGCCTTAATGTCCCAGTTCTTTGGCTTTTCATCCCGCTTCATGTACGACATGTTCCTGTATTCGGGCGCTTGAATGAACATTGGACATGATTTTTTTGTGCCTGATTGCTGTTGCCTTTGAGTAGAAAAGTAGAGCCTGTGTGTCATATTTTATGGTTCATCGTGATGGTGTGTTTACTCTAGTGTGGCACAATGAATAGTCAGATGGCTTGTACTGTGTGATGCTGTCTACTGTCCAGACTAGTGGCGGGGGGGCGCTACACTCCAGTTGGACACTAGCTCCGACTCTCAGCATCGAGGGTGTTTAAATGCCATCTGTCCTCATTTTGCTCTGCTCCACGTTCCCCTCACTCCACAAATCCACTTCAGATTTCAAGGATCCTTCGCTTCTCAGGGCAGCGTCTTCGTCAGCGTCCTGACCTGACCGGCTACACATCCCGGTATAGTACCTAGCTCAGTGAATGTCATACCAGCCTCTCCATTGGCCCTCAGTCATCACCGCACAGCCATCTTCTCATCAATCCATCTCTTTTGTCATTTATACCTCTTCTTTTTGAACACTTCTCACTTCATCTTTACTCAAGTAGCAAGTTACTATATATCTAGGAACTGGCTGAAACAGTGCTGAGGTTTTCTATGCCACACGTCAACTTTGATACCAGCCACTATGGGCCTTAATCCATTTACTGTACTGTAGTATGTAAAAAATGCTCATCACAACAATGACTGGATGTATAAATGCATCATGCTGCTGTATTTGTAGTGTTGATTAGATATTAGAAATCGTATACACGTGTATGGCTGGTAAGTCTTATCACTATCAATCCTATATGCATTCAAAAATATAAATGGCTTGATCTAAAAATTGTATGTTGTCTCTACAATGCAACCACATAATAATTCACATAATATGAATTAAGTCTTAAGTACGCTTCTATTGTTCACCATATGTTACCTAATCGTCACATCTCTTCTGACCACAAGGATGCCATTAATTCCACCATCTTGACACCTGCACTGCACTATCACCACTCCATGCCGATAACAGCGGTCACACTTCATATTCCTAACACACAATTGCAATAATCAGGCAGCTCAAGCTCTCACAGCCATTTTCTTCACACATTTAATCCTGGGCCAGGGTCACTGAAGAGCGGCCACTGGCTTATACCAACACTCCGGGGTCGTGGTGCATTCAGGGGCCAACACGCCTTATCTCAAACTACTATAGAATGTGAACAATTCAGCTGATTCAATTCACCTCTATTCTATTAGCTTAGATAAGGAAAATCAAAGAGCGCAAACACAGGAGGAGGGATTTTCAAAATAATGGTACACAATGGACCAAAGATGTAATATAAAATCAATCATGCGTTATGGTTATATGCAAAACTACCAACAAACACCCCCAAAAGGACTAGGATATAGCAAAGCTAACATATATTTTACAGTATAGTCCTTTACTTTGGCATCCAGGTAGTAACTATTTTCATGTGGTTTAGCTTCACAAACCTGATCTCAACAGCACTGAGTCTTTCTAGGAGACATATGTAAGCAACAATATGTAAGCAACCTACAAACGGTAAAAAAATGGCAAGGAACACTTCCTGTGCCTGTGCTTCAGGTACAGGAAGGTCACAGCTAGACTTGGCTGTTTCATCTTTCTCCAATAAACAAAAATGAACTAAATACATTGGATCTTTCTGAAAGATATTTACCTATAGAAACTTTATTTTATTTGCAACGGTCACTCCTAGGGCTTTTATGTAGTATGTGCCTTAGATTCACCATTGACTTTTGTAGTAATGAGTTCAATAAGTCCATGAATAACTACATTTCCGGCCCTACGCTTGATTGCTCCTTGTTAGGTGGACCTACTCAACTGATTCAAACCTATAGCCCTGATTTAATAGCAGCCAACACCAGAGCACAAGCAGGATCTGAGGGCACTATGTCTTCTATCAGCAATTGTTAAAGACTGACAAATGACTCTGCAGGGACACAAAATGGAGAACTATCTTGCGCACTAACTTGACTGTCACACTCCCACGGCCGTGCAAAACAGAATGGTGGCGCTGTGCTTTCCAAGGAAGTGCATATGGACCGAGATTCACTTTGTCTGCCAGCAGCTGTGGCTCTATTAAGGCCTTGGCTGAATGACTATGTGGCCATCTGCTCTGGACCTCCACACAGGAAGCAGAACTTATTCAGCCCAAAAATCTATCTCCATGTCTGCCCGGACCTGATTAAAACATGTTGCTCTCAACCCAAAAGAGTGTCCTACAAACCCGACATGAGGCCAGCATGTTTAAAAAGGTCTGTCGGGAACACACATTTCTGACACCATCGCTGGGGTTGTTTTTATTTGAATATGGCCACTTTTCAGTAATGTGCTAACAAACACCCAGAGGCCTCGCAAGCTCATTAGAATTCATAACATGTATTTGCTGTCTATAACCAAAGGTTCATGGAGAGTGGCTTTAATCCAGTTGGCTCGGAAATAAGCTTAGAGCTGAGTTGTGGCTTTGCTTTCACTTCACTGGAACTTTACACCCACTGGCCACTTTATTAAGACGACTTTGTGCATAATAAAACATCACATTATGTGGTTTTCCAAAAGGTTCATTTCAAAACGGCATTAGAGCTGCATTTTAACAGCCACAAATATTTTCATTCTCTGTTCAAATACATAGACAACCAACAACCATGCCACTTTCAGAGTAGTTTAAATCCAATTTCTTCAGCAATTTGAGCAATTTCCGGCCGGCCATAATGCAAACTCTATTTTTGTCATGTAATAGGCTGATTAGCTGTTTGCCATTGTACAAAGTCAAACCAGTGTATACAGTCTCTATCTATCTATGCATGTGATAAAATTCATACAAATAATTTCACCCATCATTATTTGTAAAACACATTTTTGTTTTCCAAAAGTTTTCACACAACACAGTAAATTGCTTTTGGCATTAACAGCAGTGTCCTGGGATCAGACAATACTAGTTGGCATGAATGTTGATATCCCACTCTCCCCAAATATTGCATATACTGTATCATTTCTAACACCCTGATGAGATGATATTAAAAAATGCTTTTAAATTTGAGCTCTAAATGTGCGATCCAGTTGTACTTGGAGGTTGTAAAAATCATCTGGAATGGCCCTTGCTGTGGGAATTTTGACTTAAGTAACTTTCTTAACCCTGAGATGATGAAATCCAACATGGCAGCGCTCTATTTTTACAAGAACATGTCAAATATAGCTCGTATAATATTCAATGCACTTGTTTTAATTTGATATGAGCCATTCACTACTGTCAACTACGGTACCTGTCAACTACGGTACCTGTCAACTACGCTGCTGTGGTGTGTTTTAGCATCTGCAGTTACAGAATATGAACAAAATCCCTGTTGCTGCTAATCCTGCTAACTGCTTAATTATTATTAATGTATTAGAATTGTTTATTTCTGAGTTAACAACTGGAACGCTTCCACTCGGAGATTCTGTCACTCCTAGATTCGACGTCCGAGCTCCAAGGACATAGCTCTGCATGAACAATAATAAACGTTTATAAAGAAACACAATAAAGGCTTAGACCAAGAGCTGGTTTTGCAGTGTGAGTGTTTACTCTTTACTTTACTGTTAAGTTAAAGTTACTCTATAAAATGCACTGTAAAATGTAATTGTTATTTCTCCCCAAAGGGCATTGTTTGCTGCTGTTAGGTTGTTAGCTCTGAAAGTAATGGTCAGTTTTCCATTACATTTCAGTAAAGGTCAAGAATGATGATGAAGAAATGATTCTTTTTATATAATGTATTTTTTTATTTTTTATTTATGCAGCATGAACTGGAGCACTGTAAATTTGTACTGGTATTTTAGCTATCAAAAGATAAACATATTTGAATTGCCTTCATTTATATAAAATCTAAACAAAATTGTTTATTATTTTGCAGCAAATATTTGAATATGTAAAAATATTTTCAATTATTGGTGATGCTGAGTGGCTTGATACTGCATACGCTGTATTGTGTATGGTTTGTGTCATTAAGTGATTCAGTTTCTGGTTTTCAAATCCTTTTTTTTTCCAATTCACTGCAGCAGACGACAGTTTGTGCTAATGCCAATAGCTTTTATGAAACGCCTTGTCAGTGCTGTACAATAGTGGCAACATGCTTCATTCACTGTTAATTCATCAGTGTTCTGTCATGTTTGAACATATTTTTAACATATTTAGACTTTTATGCAGATCTGCTCCTGTGCTTTTTTAGCTTGTGTTGCATTGATGGACCAAGAGTGTAGCTGTAGTTAACTGGAGGGAGAAATTGGTAAAAGCAGGTGACACTGGCACTATTTTTCCAATTTTATGAGAGTTTTTCAGTATTTCAAGAAGCAAGCAAACTAAAAAAAAAAATTATCTGGCATAATTTTCCCCCAATTTCTGTTCTGGTAAGCAAAATCTTCATTTTTTTTAGAAACTTCAATTTTACTGCCTACACCTTTAATGTATCATAATAGTGACCTTTATAACACAGGATCACACAGGATCAAAATTAATATTGCTGTAAATTGAATATAGACTGAATTATAACCTTAAGTAAATGTTAAAACAAATGCTTCCACTTACTTACGGGGCTGCAATCTGAGGGTCGCCGGCTCGAGTCCCCGTCTGAGCGCATACTGTCGTTGTGTCCCTGGGCAAGATACTTAACCCACATTGCCTATGAATGAATGTGGTTGGTGTTTGGTGGTGGTCAGAGGGGCAGCCATGCTTCTGTCAGACTGCCCCAAGTACTTTGAGTGCCCTATATAAGTATGATTTATTATTATTTCTTGAGCGTTGTGTTTTTTATGTAATGGATCAGTGGGCGAACATACATTAACTAAAGAGACAACCCTTTGATGGATGTAAATATGCATACATCATCTTTTGATACACAACTCGACCCCAGTGTTGTGCTGGAGGTTTTATTATAATTGATTTGTGTGAGTATTTGAGTAGTATTCTTCTTGTGGGCAGTCAGAGCTCTGTACTTTATCCTCCTTACCTCCGTGTCTGTCTTTGAGTTGATGAATGGTCCCCAGGTGAAGAGGTGGCTGCACTTGTGACTCTCAAACTCTATTTCTTCCACTTTGAACACTATCCTTCAGAGGAGATCTCTTCATGTTAAATACTCACTCTTTTCACCGTAACCATGGATTTATCTTTTGCTCCTGGGTTTGTACTTGGTCTTTTTCATTTATTTATTCATTTACTCTACAGTTTTTTAAATTCTTTTGGCCATTTTAACAGTAACAGAAGAAGGCAGAAACAGGATCCTTATGCCTGTACATATGGAGATTCAAATGTTAAAGTTCACTTAAGACTTGCCTGCAGCTTCTGGCAGCTATGTTTTATTTGAGCTACTCTCACTTTCTTTAAATTGAGATACTGGTGTAAAGAATTTCTCTATTAATATCCTGATCATATTTAGCCCAAATATTTTGGCATTGAAATGATTTGTAACTTTTTGGCCACATCTTTCAAACTGTCTAGTAGGATTAGATTCAGTTTTTTACCCATAAGCTCAAAGGTCATGGATGTGTGGGCACACATCCAGATTTTTCTTTAATATTCTAAAACTGTGTTAAGGGTCTTTTTGAATCCAAAAACTCAATGATCAGAGCAGTATACCTGGATGGGTCGAGTAACAGTGGTCCTCAAAGGGCTGATTTAATCACACTGTCAATAATTGAATGCTCATGTGCAGTCAGACTTGAATCAGTTCTCCGTATTATTATTATTATTATTATTATTATATTAAATACATCACAGTCATTATACTATATTGAATTGCTTTATAGTCCCAGAACAGTATTTATAAGTGGAATTTCATTTAATTATGCATGTTTGAAATTTCCTTAGTAACCTTAATACAGAGTCACAGGAGCTGAATCACATGTGTTCATTGCCAGCCACTTAGTTCAACATAAGTTAAACCTATGATTATGCTGTACTCTATCATGAGAGCACACTTTCATTTTTCTAATGCAATTGCTGTGATATCAGCCATTGCAGCCAGTGTACAGCTGTGGTGTAATTATGATTAATGTCAACAATGACTTGATGTTTTTCACATTTGATTGCTCGTTGAATGAAGTGCTGGTTCCTGAATGGTCCCTCGCCTGTGTAAATAAATACATTTCAAGCCTCTCTGCCATTGACTTGCTTTATTTCCCCTGGCTGTTTCAGTCCATCATTTACAGAGGCAGGTTTCACTCAATAAATGCTTCAAAGATTTAACTATTCCTATTTAACTATTCTGAGGTTATTTACTGCGCCAGCACAAGCATTTCCTGTAAATATCTTTGGAATATGGATGTAAATATTTTATTTCTCTCCAACTAGGTAAAGTCACACTAGTTTGTCTAACATCATTTTAGTAACTCCTATTACAAAATCTTTACAAATAATTTTGTGCTCACCTCTGATGTGTGAAAATGTTATTTGACTCATTACTTTTCTGCATCTGGACACTTGCTAAAGGTATCACTGAAAAGACTCCAAGTCTGTTACTGGCACTGGCTCAAACGGTCTTCTGTGTTGCCCAGTTGAGTGTTTGAGTGAGCCTGCTCCACTGAAAAAGTAAAATGTTGCTCTACTTACAAATTGTGCAGTAATCATTCGCAAAAAATATTTTATTGTTTGAATTTACTTCAGTCCAACTAAATAATATGCATTCAATTTTACATTTTGAGATGCTGCATTTTTTTCATTCACTAAATGCTAAAAATACAGCTTTAATCCATACATTCTTGAATTGTATCAATGTGACTGATCTATTTGAGGCAATGAAAGATTTTTTTTTTTTCCTGTAAATATGACATTTTTCCCCAGTGTACTGGATCAGATTAATGAGGTCTACTCACACATGCCAGACAAGAGCAATCTATCATACAAATGTAACAGAAGACTATATATATGTAGGCCTGCACATTAGTAAAACATGCAAAATGTCATGGCTCTAATGTGATAACATTAGGGAAGTATTTGTAAGTTGTTTGACTGAATTTAAACCTGGGCAGTCAGAAGTCTAAGTCAAAACTTCAGCACAACTATTTGGGCACAACTCAGCTTCTTCAGTGGAACAAGTAAGTATAATAGTAAGTATAATTTTTTGTATCATCGGCTGACACAACATAATGCAGTTGTTGTCCTCATGGTGCCAATGCTGAATGTGATACAATGTCCTTATGTCCTGGGGAGCCTTTATCAGATGCCCTGAATTGAGAACGGATGACTGTGGCGGGACTGCGGCGGGGCTGAGGTGTGTGTTGTCCCTGAATTGTCAGTCAGCTTTGTTTTAGTGTGCTGTGTATTTATCACCAGTCTTAAGTGCTCTCACGGAGTGCCTCTGGGCTATAACTCTGACTAATGGAAAACAAAATCTGAGCCAAGACGGGCAGGACACCACATTTCTCCTCTTGGCATACGCTCCTTCAACAGCTCTACAGGCGTTTAGACAGCATTAATGTTATGTACCCCATTTCAACATATGAGGATTTATAATATGCATCTTCTGCTGGTTCAAAAGCACTGTGAAAATATTGATATGAAAAGTGCATGAATATAGATCCCATATTTAATTTTGACTTTATCGATTTTGCCAATAATAATAATAATAAAGAAGATGAGAAACAGCAGTCAACTAGGGCTCTTAATAATGCATGAGTTAAATAATTTAGCATTCAACTGTTGCCAATAGAAAAACTGACTTTGACTTGAACATCTGCATGTAGAGAAGTGAATAGAAGTAGACAGAGCAGGCAGTCCAGACAGTCTATCAAATAAAATACAAAGCTGACCAGAATCAAATATATCTAACTGCTAATGTGAAATGAAGCTTGATGTAGTAACAGGAGACAGAACAGCATATAATGATATACTATGTGCCAACCATCATTATCTTTATCACAGCCATACTCTCGCTGTCAGTGAAATGTCTGCTATTTTGGTTTCAAAGTGCAAGCATGAACAATCCAAACTTTCTATATATATGCCAGAGAGCGCCATAAGTTTTCTGCCATGTCAAGAAATAGATAAAGATGAACACTAAATTGCCTTGCAGACTAAGGCCCAATCCTATTTGCATTCTTACACCTACCCCTACATTTAGCCCTCAAAAATGATGGGTGAGGGCTAGGGCTGAAAATATAACCCTAAGAAATGGTAAAGCCCTTAAAAATGATATGAGCTATCTCTGAAACAAAACTCTAATTGCATTTACTTATACTGTTAAAAATATACATTGTGATACATTTTAAGAAAATAATCTAAATATACAATTACCAGAACCACATTTCTTAGTATTTTATTGTTTAGTTTAAAAAAAAATATTACACATTACAAGATTATTATAAAGATTATTATAATTCAATAAATAACGTAGAATCTATTTAAAACTATCGTATAAATTGTTCTTTAGCCCTCTCGGTTTCTAAAGGTCAGGTCAAATATAATTGTATCACACAATAGAATGTAATGCTGTTCCGCTAATTATCTCGGCGAAACGCGTCCGCATCCGTGTCCGCAGATCCTATGTGTGAACTCGATAACAAAAAAAAAATAGCACACACAGTTACATTATCATAAAGACGCTGAACTGGATTGTTTTGGTACTTCTATGATGAATTTTAATTATTTAATTAAATAATTAATGACCTAAAGCTGTGAACGCAATAACTCAAAAAGTTTTTGCCAGATCTTTTTCAACTTTCCTGGACATATTATGAAGATGCAGAACTGGATTGAGTTTGGTACTTCTACGATTAATGACAATTAAATAACTCACAAATTAATGAAGCCATTATTCCTGCTGAACATAAACAAAATCTTATGAATTTTGACACAGTGATCTGGGCTAGTGTATATTTAATGTACATATGCAAATTACAGAGGTCCAATAAATTACCTCCCTCCTGTAGCCGTTACCTCAATAGCATCCCATATAGACTAAAAAAAGAACATACTTTTAGGGAAATTAACAAAACTTGCCAAAACCATTCTTCACAAACATCACCGATCTTGTCTCATAAGTTTTCTCTCACGTCTAACAAAACGGCAGCACACTGTCAGCCAATAGTGTTGTGCCCTGTTTCTGATACTGTACCATAATGCTCTTCATAACATCACTAGGAGAAACATTTTCTATGTATTCATTTAGAAGGAATCCTTAAACCAGCTGCTGGACACAGCACATTCGAACAAATTAAGCTGATTCAATTAGAATTTGAAATATAGCCGCAAGCGGCAATAAAGGCCCTCGCTCCCCCTTGCCACCGTGTGGGGTGTGCAGCCACAGAGGGCATGCCAATTTTTTTGTTAAATAGTGTACCTAACAGCCTGATCAATCTGCCACAACTGCTATGGCACCAACGGGTCAGACATTGTGCCAAAATTCATGCAATTTCGATTATGATCAGCAGGATTATTGTCTCAATAAAAGTGCATCAAATAAATAATTTTTTTATTATTTAATTGTCATTAATTGTAGAAGTACCAAACTCAATCCAGTTCTTCATGAGATGGAACTGTCTAGCTGAAAAATATCTGGCAAAGGCTTATTGCATTCACATTTTTTAAGTGTCTAAAAGTGCAGCCCCAGACCTTTTAAGGAGGACAACAGAAAAGATCTGAAGGAGACCAAACAAGAACTCCAAAAAACTCAAGGAGACCTTAAACAGGGGCAGAAAGAGCTAATACATGCTCTCAAAATTAATGAAGACATCCTTCAGATCACAGAAGACCTAAAAGTACAACTCAAGAAAGAAAAAGAGGAGAAACAGGTCATCAGAAGAGACCTGAACAAGCATCTCAAAGTTCAGACCCAGACCACTGAGGAGATCAGACAAAAGCTGGAGGAGACCAAACAAATTCTCCAAAAAGCTCGGGACCAACTGAATGAACAGATCCAGGCTAATGAGGGACTCAAAGGAGACCTAAAACATGAGAAAGGGGAGAAACAAATCTACCAGATTCTCAACAGTAGTCACGGCAAGAACCTGAAAAATCAGTGTCAAATCAACGCTGACCTGAAAAAGTAGGTTCAGAAAGAAGAACAGGAGAAAGAGGAGTTGTTGGAGAAGATTCTTCATTCTTCAAACAACATTGAGAGCCAGCAGAAGCAGGTCCAGGAGCTTTCCACGGCTCTGGTGAGTTTGGAGGAGGACAAGAGCCGTAACGTTAAGGAGAACGAGAACCTGAACGCCGCTCTGAAGGCCACTGAGGAGCTGAGGCAGTATACAGGAGCCGCACTGGAGCATACAACTCTACGACAAGAGCAGGAGCAAGAAGAGGAGGTTTTGGCGTCGACGCTAAAATCCTTCTGTTCTTTCTGAAAATTATCCGAGAGAAGGGGGTTCTGGCACAGGCCGAATCTTTTCTTGTCTCAAATCACAGCAATTCAAAATAAAAAATATCTAAATATATAAAAATGTGTGTTTGTCTCCAACTATAATGTATTCACTTTGTACTTTCATACTTTACACTACAATACTTTTTGTTTGGTGACTCTTGGTGACTCTAATAGGCCTCTGATTTTATTTATTTGATCGCCTGCTTACACCAAAACAAAAGCCGTCAACATTTTTAAATGCATCTATTTTAATTTAGCTCCAAATTTAAATTATTTTTCATATTTTATTTACATTTACTTCCTCGTACTCTACCTTGTCTATATATTTGTGTGTATTATGTTTCATTGTTTAATTTTTATGTTTCATGGAAACCCTCGCAAATGAGATGTTACATCTCAAGGGGTTTTCCATGAATAAATGGGAAATGAATGCCTCATTCACACTGAATGCAGCGGGTCTGCTACCATTCACACCATATAAGGTCCATGTGTTGGACAATGTGGAGAATCACGGCACCAACTTTCATTGCTCTCTGCTCTCTGCCCAGAGTCCCATAGGGGTCTATGTTGGATGTGTGTTCCAAATTGTATTTGACTGATAAACTACGTTTTTATTCCCTCTGACTGAGGTTGTTTTTTTGAAAAAGTAAAAGTAATCCCTTGATGATTACGTTTGGATAAAGTAGCTGTTCTTCAGCCCAATACTGGGCACAATATACAATACAAGACCATGCTATTTCTGGAATGCATTCAGGCTGATGTTTTTAGACAAGCCACCATTGAGACATGGCCTTGTTTTACTCTACTGCCCTCCGGGGGATAACAAAACTAGATATCTGGTTGGTGAGTCATCTTGTTTTTCTGGGTCTTTGGAGCATTGGGTGCTCTTTTGGCCTGCACTCTACCCCTATATGGGTGAAGTATCTTAGTAAACCAGAAGACAGTGGAACAGGGAGTAGAGTGGTCATCAATTGTAAAGCAACTTTAAGTGTATTTGTTGCATCAGGAGGCCCTTAACAGAATATAGAAACACTTGTAGAGATCCAGAAGTGATCTTTTCACTTCCTGGATGTTTTTGTACAATCATCCTGATATTTACTCTTGTGACCTTTTCTGTCAGTGATTTATGCCTCTCGTCTTTATTGGACAGAGCATGTCAGACTTCTTTTGTGTAATTGATCATGTTTCCTCTATGCCCTCACAGATTCTAGACAGTGGACTCAGAGATAGAAGTCCAATCTTTCTGCACCCAGACACACATATTGGCCCAATTGGTGTGAAGGTCAAAGCCACTAGTGGTATCTGAATTCACGTTGTCCCTATGCACATCCAATCAAAGCCCGCCTCCTCCCAGTGTGAAGGGAAGCCTTTAATTACAGCTCCCCCTTCAACAATGTGAGCCTGTTAATGATGTTCCAGATTCTGTACTTGCAGGCGCGCCTTCTAATTATGTCCCCACCCTTTAATAACATGCTTGTCAGAAGAGCCACTGGACCCCTTTTGACATCCTCATGTGGCAACTAATGACCAACCCTCTCCATAACGGTGGCCTTGGCAATGGACAAAGGACATTGGTCACAAGTAACACTCAAATGAGTCTGTGCCATTGACCCAAAATTTCAACACTTTTATGATGTCCTCCTGCAGCTGTTCAGTGTGACAGATGATCGTTGCTCTAACCCCCATTGACTAAATCGAAGAGCATGCTTCAATGAGGAGCTATTTACTAAAATAAATGTGCTCCCTCAGCTTCATCAGTGCAGTTGTAAGTCTTAAAGGGGCCCTCTTTTGCTAAATCAACTTTTAGGAGCTTTTTTCTGTGTTATGATATTGTTTCCATGTAAATTTATATTAGCTGGAGTTAGATTTTGTTTTGTATAATCATGTTTGAGTAATCCTGTATATGGTTTCAGGTCCAAAAACACATCTTCATTCTGCTTTTCATTGTTCGCATTGGCTGTAGTAGTGATGTTTGTGAGGCCAGAAATGTGAAACACTGTCTTAAAGAGACATACACAGATTCTGAGTTTTCAGTGAAGAAAAAGCAGCAATTCTGTAATCATTTAAATGTGAAACACTGTCTTAAAGAGACATACACAGATTCTGAGTTTTCAGTGAAATTAAATTTGAATGTGAAATGCAATTTTTTTCTTCCGCACATTCCCATATGTGCCCTCTCTGTTGAAACAGTAGTGTAGTCTCTTGGACTGCATGCCTGAATGGTGCTTGAACCCCAGGTCAGATCATACTGCCTTTCCATGCACTTTATCAATTCAATTCCTTGTTCATTTAGATTGATGATTTTGAAATCAAACATGGCACATACACGCAAAGCTTTTCCCAATAACAAAGATGTAGGTAAGATGTAACTACGATGTATATACACTGTAAATATTAAGAATGTAATAGCAGTGTACTTGGAGTATAATTACAGTGACAATGTATTTAAAATATTACTGTGTAAGTACTTTGTAAAACGCTGCCCATATTCTAAAGTGTTACCTGAAAGGGTTAAGTGAGCTCCATCACTGACCAGACTTAATTTGACATGTTGACTGTAATTGTTGCAGTGAATGAAGTTGTGATTTAATCCTCTATAGTAGACATAACGAACACCTTTCTGCATGTCTTGAAGATGCAAATGTGGAAGGCACATGAAGATGAGCAGTATACATCATTGTTGATTCACTCCTCATTTCTGACATTTATTTTATTAGTATTATTTATATAAAGGAGCATGTATAATGTTATTGGTATTTTTACACCCTATTTTTGTCAAGCAAACAAAACCATTAGCACTATCCTGCCTGCAGGAGATGTCTGACATTCATGCAACAAATGTCAATTTATTATTTATGCAAAGTAAAAGTACTTCTTCTTCATCTACAGATTTGAACACATTTGCATAAAGTTAATTATTTTTTGTGTGCTGCCAAACACAATAGGCATGTTATTTTTGTAAAACACAATTCTGAGATTAATTTCCTCTTGCATCTATTTACTTTTAAGCACACACGTGTGGGATTTGTGGTCTTTTCTCTATAGCAGTTTTGGAGCAAACAAAGGCTTATTCTGTCACTCACCAGGAAAGAATCCTAGCTCAATTTGATATGCAACTTGGCATTATACATTGTAGAATAGTGACGTTAAGTAAAATATCGTTAGATCAGTGCAACAACATTCAGAAACAGGTGGCTCCATTTAGTTAATAGTGATTTATTCTTCTTCCCCTTTTATATTGGCTGATAAATGATCACAGTAAAAGTCATAACTGTTATATACTGTACACTGCAGTTAAAAGTAGTGCTGATAGCATCCTAATGCGGTCCCTGCTGTTTGACAAATCCACTGTGGAGTCCATCATTACACAAGGTACCAGCACAGTTTAAAGCCTTGGGAGAACAGTTCAAGCCCGAACACCAGTGGTAACAGAGTGGCTTTTACGCTTGTTTTTTTAAGGCACTTTGCCGTTTGCTGCGCGTTGATTAGAAATGGCTGGTGCAGCTGTGTCCTTGTGTCAGGAGCGCTGTGGACCAAGATACTATTTTGTGGGGGACAGCTCTACTAACCCCCAGACGTCTCTATTAGATGGATTTGAGCATGCACAGCTTTATTATTCTGATTTAATACAACAATGCCCTCAATATCCCATTTTCCTTCCTCTGCCTTCACTTTTTATTTATACCAGCCCACCCCTCCTCCTTCCTTCCCCTATATCCTTCCCTCATGCACCCTGGCAAGACCTGCAGCACAATAGATATTAAATCAGATTTATTTTCAAGCAATAGAATTGTGTCTGACCCATGGAAATGTTGCCAAACTTACCCCCTCGAGCCCAACAAGTGCAAACCTCCTCTGCTGCACCTGACTCCGACAGACCCACACCACTGCTACAATTGATTGCCCCTCCAGTTTCTTTCTTGAATTGGTTACATTTACAATGACACGGTATGAAATGGGAAATATAGTATCAGAATAATATGACACATATATAAAGTATCAGGACATCTCCCAGGACAGTTAGCAGTAAATTCATGATTCTGTTTACCATATAATAATAATTACCCACTTTTCTGCCGCATTGAAAAAGATTGTCTAGTTGCCTTTTTGGTATTTTTTATTTTGTATTTAGGAATAGCATCTTTCTGTTAAAATTGGTCAAAACACGCTAATACCAGCCTCCATGTTTTAGGGAGTCACTGTTATTCTTCAAGGTTCAAATAACTTTATTTTTCCTTTAGGAACATAAATTGTGAGAAAAGAAAGAAAACACAATAACAAACACCAATCACACACACAAACGTTAGGCTCCACGGCACAGAAATCATGAAAGAGCATAATACATATACAATAAATACCATTAAAATAGCTAGCCTGTAATGACTTTTGATCCCTGGGTGGTACATTTCGGAGCTGAACACCAATGGAATCCATGAAAGTGGATTTCATACTTTCAAAAATTTGGCTAAACAAGGTTTTGTACAATGCAGGGTTATCACTCGAAGAAAACAGAAACAGTTTGGTGTACTCAGTTGTAAGCTAATTTCATATTTTCTCTTTGACCATTTCTTGCCTGAACAATGCCTTTCACTGTTTCTGTTGCATTTTACCAATTCAGTCTTCATGTTAAAAACCTCCGCCCTGTTAAATATGCACGTTTCTTTCCTTTCTCCATTCTTGATTTCATACATATCCATCATTCTGAAAACTTACATTTATTCATTTCATCTGGCTGAGAGGTTGCCATTTTTTCTACACCTAACCCTGAGGGAAGCATTCCAATCAACTGAGAGCCTTCCCCAGCTCCATCTCCTGAGCCGCTCCTGAGCTCTTAATGCAAACCAGCGGCGGTCATCTTTCAGTCCAACAGCAAATGGCCGAAGATTAGGGGCATTAGGCTAGAGGAACTTTCCTCCGAGTTTAACAAGCTTCACTTCAGGTTTATATCATGATTGATTCCGTGCCCCCAGCTTTTTTTATCAATCCATTAGAGCACGGGCTGCAGCGTGGCACTCATCCAGACGTGGACATTAACGTCCCATTTCTGGACAGACAGCAGGAAGGTCAGTGGGACAGGAGGGGGTTGGAGAAACATTTACTACACTTTTACATTATGCCTTTACATAAGAGAGTAGTCAATATTCACCACTCTGCTAAAAAGACCAGTAAAAGTGCATTGGACTTCCATTTAATTTGCATTTACAGTTATATTTCATGTACAGTTAGACAAATAGTTCGGAAATTTGAAAGTAGAGCGACAATATTTTCCTTAATTGTGTTCATTTTATAATTAGCTCTAATCAGAACTAGCACCATCACTAATGGCCCTTTTCCACCAACACCTCTTGACTCAACTCGACTTGACTCGGCTCTACCTGCTTTCTGAGCATTTCCACCATGCACCCGTTACCAGTACCAGGTCCTTTTTTTGAATCTTCTCAGCCATGGTTCCAAGCGAGCCGAGCCGATACTTAAATGTGACGTGAACACGCAGTATTTCGCCTCACTGTCTACAGCATTTTCTGTGTCTATACTTTCCAGTGATAAAAAGCCACAAAGCCGGAATAAGGTACGCCATTGCTTTCTGGTCCTCCATTGTGTCACGTATATAGGATGTCACATTGGGGCGGATATCCCCGGCAACAATCAAATGGTATTAAAAAGTAATGGAAACCAAAAAGTAGTGTTAATGGACAATCAATGTGATCATAAGCCATCGATGTGTTTTTAGATGTTAGATTTGAGATGTTATATGGATATGGAAATACAAGGAGATCTGTAAAGGTTCCTCCTCTTTTGTCAAAACCTCATGAGATCGCAGCACAGTCTGTTCATTCGCTGTAATATCTTTTGGCATACCTATACCATCAGCAAAAAATGAGATCTAAAAAGTCCACGAGTTATTGTTACACTAATCAGATATGGATTATTTAAAAAGTGCCTTTGCAGAACCCACGAGCATCTAATCTGCTCCACATGGTCTGGACCCCCTTCCCCATTACAAGTCATATTATTTTGTTTAGGTTTAATAAAGTTTCATCACAATCGAACATGGATCTCCTGAAGAAAGTGAAAAACACTGGTTTAACATGTAATGGCATGTTCAAACAGGATTAGATTGTTTATAATCTAAAGAGTAAAGTATTGTTCGGTTCATGCTTTAATGTGATATAATGTTGTAGATGTGTCAGACTCTCCCTCGGGGGTAAAATGAAATCCAATTTACACATGCCTTTGGCCTGCTGTGGTTATAATGTACTTAATCACGTACATCTTCACGCATCAAAAGCAGGAGAGAGTGTAAGAGCCTTGAAGCTGCAGTAGTATGGCAGCATATGTCCACAATTCAAGAGTGATGGCTCCCTGTGTTTTCTGAAGGACTAACATGTCGCTATAGGCAACATACAAGTGGTATTTACAGACAACTCTCATGTAGCCCCATAGACTCTTCAGTTTGTAAACAGAAATTTCAGAAACTTCTGGAATGGAGGCAAATGGAGGCAAGACCGTAATACATTTTCAATGGAAAAATTTAAATTGGCCACAAATCTTAGCGAGTCTAACGGTTCTTCTGATCCAAAGCATTTCATTGCATTTTTTGACCCTGTGTTGAATGTGCATACGACAAATAAACTGAAACCTGAAACCTGAAAAAAAAGACAAATGACAACGACTCTCTACATGTAGGTAATGTCAGAGCCTGGTTAGGAAGCATTAATTAATCTACTTGTTTATTGTATACATTAGTAATATTTAGATTTTTGACTGGTGGAAAAATTCCTTATTTTTAGGTTTTACTGGACAAGTCCTTACAGACTTTTGTTGACGACCAAAAACGTTTTTTCATTTTATGCTCAGAATTATTTTATCCTGTAACACAAATCCTACTTTTTTGCAAAGCTAACTCACTTTTGCTCCAGTCGTCTCCATTCTGGATCTTTGAACATTCCATATGAGCAACATTTTAAAGGGTTTATACTGATGCAGCTCATATGTAAGACAGGTAGATATAACCCAGCCTTCAAGTAATACATGAGAGCAATATAGGAGCACCTGCCTTGAGGCTTTTCATTGATGTGACTGTGTTCATAACTTGGAATGTTCCTCCCACCCTGCATATGTATTGATGTGTGATTGTATGTATGTGTGTATGTATGTTGTTCATGAGAAGGAGAATATTATTTTCACTGACTGTCCATCAGAGCTTAATATAAGATTGCAGCTGTGAAACTACTCTTTTTTGAACACTGAATCAAATCAGGTTAGGCGCTCCCCATCAGAGATATCAAATTGCATATGTGTCTGGAAGGTAAAAGCACAATGTTGATTGTTTGTGGGCTCAGGTCTTTGTTCATTTGTTATGGAGTACTCTTTATTGGCCAAATTTTGTCTGTGCCATGAAGTTCTTCTGGGCCTTGAAATGAGAAATACAAGCCAAATTGATTTTTAATTAAATCTTTTTGCGCGTCTGCTTTACTGAACATTACAATTAATCTGAATGCTTACCATGTGCAGAATCTTGCTGTGGGTGATTCTGAAGATGAGTTATGATTGTGAAGATGATCACGACTTAACAATACAATAGGTTGGCACAGAGTTGAGAAAAAGTATTCCTGTGACTGAGAAACAAGGCAACAAAAGACGGGTCAATTCAAGGAGGACTGAGGAGGTGGATATCAGCAGCAGGCCGTTACTTTTGATGAATGGAGGTCAGCTGAAGAGGAGAAGGCTAGTCTGATAACAACAGATAACCGCGGCCAGGAACAAACAGGGAGCTCAATCCTTTACTTGTAACGACCACCCGGCCAATACCAGTGCGGCCCCAACAATGGCTTTAGACACAGGCTTGGCGATAACGGCTGGCTTTGTGACCGAATACAAACAAACTTTCCCCGTTCTTTATGTGCTCTTGTCCACCCAAGTGCAACAGCAATTGATTCTAGGCCACGATATGCCTATTCCTAAGAGTTCTCCTGATTTCAACTTTACCGCCTTTGAGAGTTTTTGGTATCAGTGACTTGAGGTGACACTGGCTAAAGAGGCGTAACCTTACTGTCTGTGCCGCTGTTTCACCTTCAGGAGGCAGTGTGTTTTAGTGTGTTCGGTCACTGGCCTGTGCACAAAGTTTGAACACAACACGTAGGGAAGAAAAAAAGAATTGTTTGGATTCAGAACTGGGAACAAATTACTCTCAAGCAATCCACAATAAACAATACACTTTGGGCATTTTGGTATTTTTTTTTAAATAGGTATTAAATTGCAAGCTTCAGCATACTTGAATACTCAAGGATGATTCATTTGATGCTATAAGGCGTATTTATTTAAGTTGATTTGTGAAATAATTCAACTAATAAAAAATCACACATTTGAGTGAATCAGTTTTGTATTTTATATACTACGCACAAAACATGTTTGTGTGTCAACGTGTGAATGTGTGAAAGTGCGTGTGAAAGTCTGTGTGTGAATGGGTGTGTGGGTGAGAAAGTATGTGTGAGCGTGTGTGTGAGAATGTGTGTGTGTGTGTGAAAGTGTGTGCGTGTGAATGCGTGTGTCTGTGTGTGAATGTGTGCGTGTGTGTGAGCGAGAAAGGGTGTGTGTGTGAAAGTGTGCGAGTGCGTGAATGCGTGTGTGTGTGAATGCGGGTGTGTGTGAAAGTGTGTATGTGTGTGTGTATGTGTGTGTGAGTGTGTGAATGCGTAAAAGTGTGTGTGAAAGTGTCTGTAAGTGTGTGTGTAATTACTTTGTATGTGTCCACTTAGATGCAGCACATGAACCAGGTTACATTAGTTACTGTCTAGACACCACCAACCCGCTTTTTATTTTGAACATGCCATCCAAATAAAGTTGGAGTAGTTGGATTGACGTGCCGAATCCCCATGGGGAGAAATAAAGTGCATTCAAATGATTAGTGCTGTGAAGCAGCTGGTGACTGCAGCTGACGCTCTTGTTTTTCAGTCTCTCACTTCACACCTCTCCGTTCCTGTGTACGCTCGACTGAGAGAGGTGTGTGTGGTGGTATTGACAGCCCTTGCCAATGAGAGACAAGCTTTGAGCAGGCTGGTGCTGAGGAAATGATAGTCTCAGGGTTATGCCAGCTCACTTACAACACAAACTGACATTCCCCAAAGGGAGCTGGATTTGCATTGCAAGAAGCTGAGGCCTTGAAGAGAATGCAGCTTTAAAAGTCTCAATGTCCTTTGTGTTGGACAGTGGTCGGATAGAAGTTCTCATTATATTATATTCCATATGAGTTACCACGGTCATCTGCTCAGTAACTTGATTCATCAGGTGAGTACATCATTTCCATGTTTAAAAAGTAAAATAAACTGATTTTGCATTGATTCACATTATCATCATTATTCAGGTTGAGTCCACACCAGACACACTCTGGTCTATTTAAAGTGAGTTTCTTTTTACCCAGTTTTCCAAAGTGCACCTCTCTTTATCCTTGAACACTGAGGGGGAAAGTGTTTAAAATCTCAACCAATATCATACACTGGAATAAAAAAAGGCTGCTGACTGCAACCACGGAGGTAGCAGCAGAGGTTCTTCCGCCCCTATTTGCCCCTGTGCCTCTGTCTGTGTCGTGTTTGTGTGTTTACCGCTCCGGCCTTGTTCTCGGATCGCAGCAGGTGTGTCTGGGGTTGTTCAGGCCGGGCCAGAAAGCAGATGGTTTTATGACTCAGGTGCTCCATGCCTGGATGAGCTGCCAGCTTCAGGAGTGTGGGCCTGGGCCTGATTGATTCTACCTCTGTGGCTCGCTGGATCTCTGGCCTGGTGGTGGAATACTGGACAGACCGAGCCAAAGCTCCGCTGAGGTGTGTGCACTGACATTTACCGTGATAGAAGCACGTACTATGCAGGACTGAGGGAGAGAGAAGGATGTAGAAGTGTGAAGGAAAGACAGCCGCTGTAGAAATGTCAGACTGTTGGCGGGCTGTGGGGCTGACTGCCTCCGTCACTGGCAACAATCCCCTCTACATACAATAAAACCATGAATATGTATATGTATATGCATGTTTGTATTCATTTTAAAATTGTCAGGCATGCACGAGAGCAGTTAGCCCTTCTGACTTAAGCGCTGCAACTATTGATTTCCATTGTCCAGAATGTGTTCATTGTATACATGCAAAAAAGCATGCATTTTTTGAAGGTCCAGTTCCCTGCTTGTTTTTCTTTGGGTGACCATAGATATGGGTATCTCCAGCAGCGTAGAAGAAAAACATATCACAGTAGCCTACAGGAAGTAGTCTCTGCCGGGGCATTATTTTTACACCTCGCTGATGCAGGGGCAAACATAATTTAGGCTACTTCCTTCACAGGTTTCTTAGCTTTTGGTAAGAATCTGGGAAGTGTGCCAGAAACACTAAAAATAAAGAACTGAGAACAATTTAATCCCTATCTTCATCATCAAATACTACACACATTACCTAATTGCTCTGTGCAGGACTGAGATGTTAAGTTTCAGCATATGTCTTGGTCAGTATGCCCTGTCACTGTCAAACCCTTTCACCAGAGGACAGGATGGTTCACCAGCAAATAAGGAACAAGAGAGAGCATCCCATTGCCCTTCTACTTGGACCAGTCTGTTGTGCTGTCCGATTGCGTTTATTCACACAAGCTCTCGCTGCATGTAAGCATCACCACACATCACTTCTAACACCTGTCTCTTGCTCTTTTCAGCCTAACACACACACACACACACACACACCATCCGAGTGGCTCTCTCCATCTCCGCTCTATCTGATGCACTGTGGATTCTTGAGGCACTATTGATTTTGAGCAGAGGTGACATTTACTGTGTGGTCTGCCTTAATCACCTGACTGCTCCTTCACACTTGAACTCATTCAGGAGTCAAACTCTCTAGAGCTATGAACTGACCCAGCATTGCTCCTCCCCAGGTATGAGTTGACCAACATGTTATAACACGTTCAGATCAATGGGACTGCCTACACATTACAGCATCGGTCCAGCAGCAGGCTTTATTTAATTCATGTACAACAAAGGTCTCATTAATTTGGCTTCCTGCATTGACTTGAGCTCGTAGTGGGAAGCAAGGCTTTAAATGCTTGGAGGTAAATTGTATGGATCTGTTCTCCTGATTGAGTATTCAGGCCTGCGTATGGAGAGCTAACATAAACCTAAAGACCTGGCTCTCCAAGTGCTTGTCAATAGGTAGCAGTATTTATTCCTCCCCGATGCAAAACAATCCATCCGGAGCCAGACTGACCTCTGGATCTAACTCTCACAGGGCCCTCGTTCCGTTTATCTACCGTTCGTCTTGGTTATAAGTACACTGTAGGTAATTGATGGTGTTATTCACTGGGATATTCCTTAATAAGGTTGGTGTGATTGATGATGGCCTTGTGATGTTTGTGATTGTATCATAATGTTTAGTGATGAGGGCACAGAAAGTATCAAATTGTATGTTACTCATATCTTTGATGGATGTGGATGGATGTGCTTTTTAAACTATGCATGTATATTGAATTCATACAGTGGCTCAGAGGTAGAGTGGCCCATCTTTCAACTGTGCATGCTGTTGTTGTGTCCTTGGGCAAGACACACTAACCGACATGGTGACTGGGGAGTTAATCATTAATGCAGTCAACTGTAAAGCATATTTGAGTGTATAAGCGCTGTATAAGACTGTATCTGGTTACATCTGATCTTGAATATTTATTATAAAGTTGCGTCAAAGAATCTTGAACCTTATTTGTTTTGTTTATTACTGCTCAATAATTCAAAATGTAATCATACAGAGATCTGTATTCCTATTGTATTTCTTTGTGTATTGTTGTGGAATAGGACATATGTATCTGTTATCCTCATACCTCTAAATCAGGGGTGCCCTAACGTTGTTCACTAAGGGCCACATTGTCAAAAAGTAAAGGAGGAGTAAAAATCTCTGAAGTGACCAGTTTCACTTCACTTCATCTTCTGGCTGATATTATAACGACACAGAAAAGTGAAAAAAATAAAATCTAAAAAAGAACATTCGATTATGTAGAGTCTCATGCAGTAAAAAGACAATTTGGGCCAATTGAGAGGTAAGCCTGAGGGCCACAAACGATTGCTCTGCGGGCCGCATTTGGCCCCCGGGCCATAGTTTGGACACCCCTGCTCTAAATGCTAGTCACTTGTATATCTTAGTCAGTAGAGCATATGTACTTTAATTCAGGTCAATTTAATGTTGGATGTCTGCAACCAAAAACTAAAGATGGATTATTTCACAGTGACTAGGATTCTTAAAAGAACCACCTGCCCAAAGCCACACCCACTCTCCTGTGCCACGTCTTCTTCATTTAAAGACCAGTCCAGACCAGTCATATGCGTCTTTAAGTTGTGTGACTAGATACTGTATCTATATTTTGAATATTCTGTGTGACTATATCAGCACAACCTCTGCTGCCTATTAGTGGTCACTGTTTGATTGATTGTCATGTGGAAGTGTGCCGTGTTCTATTAACCAAACTTCATAGTGTGAATCAGTGCATTTGTAATGTCTTTTGGTCTTTTATATCTCTGTGTAAGCCTACCCCTCCCTCCAAGTTATTAGATCAGCCTATTACTAGTGATAGATTAATGTTGGTCATTGTTACTATGTCTGGTTTTTAGAAGTCAACCCTAACTATGTGAAGTCAACATCCAGTACTCTGGCGGATGTCCTAAAACTCACATCCAATCTCCTTGAGCATTCTTACCGATGCACCAAAGTGATGTTAAACCTTGCTCTGTCTCTACTCGTCAACACACTCCACTAAATACTCACAGATTGACTTACTTCCCTGGCTCTGTGTTGATCATCTCATTATTAAGCTGCTACACAATACCCAATTTGGAGTGGCTATGACATAGCGTTAGCGTGGTAATTGGGCCTGCTGGATAGATATTGTTTTGTGCACCCAGGGCTTTTGTTTTCCTTACATTGCTCTTCCATTGTTGCAAAGTTAGAGCGAGCCAATCATGGTACTACAATGACTGCGCAGAGACATCAGGCGGACAAGCAGCTAAAGAAATCAATTAATGGCTGTCATTAGACTCCCCGGGAAAGTAAGACTATCTTGAAGATGAGGGTTTGCTTTTGGAGAAAAAGTCAAAGTCTGCTCTTTTGTTCTAGATTTAAAATGGCCAGATGCTTTCTGTTTTCTGAATTGATTACGTACATACTCTAGAGCCTTTAGTAATATAGTGGAGGCAATTAAAGGTGTTGTGTGGCATTGTATTATTGGCCCATTTAGCATTTTTAAGATAATAGAACACAGAAAGCTATAAGACCAGTGAGTTCTGTTTAAGTTCTGTTGGGGCCGCGGGGGTCACTTTAGGGAAATTAAAATTAATAATCAGCATTTTTTGTAGGTTATATATATATTGTAGATCCTTTTTAAAACAAACAAAAAATGGATCCTCATAATCTACTCCTAAAATACTACTACTACTACTAAAGCTGGATCTGCATGCTTTCATTTCACAGATATCAAGCTCTTACTAAAGCAAGCAATTAGTAAATTCATATATGCAGCATAGAAAAGTAGTTGGAGCTTGTACAGATAATCGAATACACTGTAAGACAATTAAATTGGTGCTTGCTCCTTGTTAATAAAATACATAATTTTACTGCGAGCCAACCTACATGTCTCCAGATGAGAATCTCGCCCACTGAATTGAGTCACTTGCTAAAACATTGTCATTAGTGTTGCTCTGTCTTAATGCTTTCCTGGCCTGCTGTGAATCACCAAAGCCACATTCTAATGTTGCATCTTTAATGGGCTTTTTGCATTGTTTAGTCCTGAATGGTGTATATGTGTCATTTACTATGGGCTTATATACCTGGAAACTGCTCTGAAATCATCAGCTTCTCTAAAAGGTACAGTGTCTTGGCCCACTGAAACTGAGTGACTATACATACTTACATACGCCAACAAGCATCATGTCCCATGTCAGAAATGTTTTAGAGAATTGGATTAAAATCTTAACACATGCATTGACCCCTGGAGTCAGTAGCCTTGTTCTGGATGAGGTAGACCTGTGCTGATCCGATCGGTGTTGATCTGGGATGACGGGGAGCAGTGCACGGCGCTTAGATTTCTGTCCGACTTGATCAACTTGCTGCTGCAGTTTATCAGGAGCAACTGCGCTCACCTGCATGAACCACAAACACCTGATGCATGATGGGAAATGTGGTCCTGTCAACACGTGCACTGACAGCTGACTCTTCACAGCCAAGTGCCTACTTTTAATCTTGTCAAACGCTATACTACCATATAGTGTGTATACGCATACACTCAAACACACCTCATATACATATACACACATACACATTTCAGAGGACATGGTTATACTGCTGTTGCTGTATGAGCCATGATTTTGAGTGTTTTTGAAGCTGGACAGTTTAGTTAAAGTCTTAGCATTAGCAGAGAGAGAGAGAGAGTTCCACAGTTTGGCTTATTTCAGAGAAAAAACATTTTGGCTAAAATAGTTTTACAAAATTGAACTTTACAGTTTTCACATATAGCCGCTCTCATTGATCTGGAGCTTCCAATCTGTTTACAAATTTACAAAGTGGCGCCGATGCAAGCCCAGTCAAACATTTTAAGACCAACTATATATGCCAGAAATGTTAGGGATGTACCCCACCTAAAACCCATAGTTGCTGGGCATGTGTCAACTGCGACCCCTTACAGGAGTGAGTATAATGTATGAATGAATACATGCTACACTTGAACTGGTAATAAACTGGTAGATTGTTATCAGTATAATGTGTGCAGCTGACATAAAAACACTGGCATTTAAACGCACTCATCCATGACGTGCACACATGAACATAAACACATACACAAAAATCACACAACACTTCTCATTTTATATGGTAACATCTTTTTTCTACTCTTTACACCAATTTAGCATAATGCCGCAATCTTTACTTCTGCTGATGATTTGTTTCTGTTATGATGAATATTAATGAGGTAATTAATTAATAAATGTCCTTAAGCTGTGATCGCAATTACTTAAAGTCTTCTGGTAGAATGTATTTTGCTCCATCATCAGAAGCAACATACATAAGCAACTGGGTCTGAAGTTAGTTTCCCATATTGAACTGTATTTTGACATTTCTGAGCAAAAGGACATGACCGCATGCAAGTCTGGTAAACGAGTTGCAATCTCAGGGAAAACTCCCATCCAGACTGTCCGACGTGCACTTGAAAGCAACCTGACTGACTGATTCACTGAGTACCTGCCTGAGTGACTAACTAACTCACTGAGTACCTGACTAAGTGACTAACTAACTCACTGAGTACCTGACTAAGTGACTAACTAACAAACTGAGTATCTGACTAAGTGACTAACTAACAAACTGAGTATCTGACTAAGTGACTAACTAACAAACTTAGTACCTGACTAAGTGACTAACTAAGTGAGTATCTGGATTACAACCGATTACAATGACCACCTTCCCAGTTTGGAGAAGCAGACAGGAGCAACACTGTAGAGATTAGTGTTGAGAGTTTTGGTCGATAAAAAGAGCAATTTAAACAACACATTGATCTCAGATGCATCAGTTAGATCAAATACCTGGGGGATATTGTTCTTGTATTCTCTCTTAAAGTATGTGTTGTCTCTGACAAAGCTCTTCTGTTTTATGTTCTACTACCATATGTTATAATCCAATAATACCATATATGGACATTATTTAGTTGAACTGATCTACTTGAGTAAGACAATGAAAGTCTTTTTTTTGTGAATGTTTACTTTTTCAGTGAATATAACAAACCACCAAAAACAAATGTGACACCCAAGGGTTAAACTCCTCTAAATCCCTTTCAACAAAAACAGTGTAAAACAGTGATAATAGTAATCATCACATCTATCCAATATAAACCACATACATAATGATAGTAATACATGAAAAACAAACTCTCATTCACCAGACCCATCCATCCATCCATTTTCTTCCGCTTGTCCGAAACCAGGTCGGGGAGGCAGCAGTCTAAGCAGGGAACTCCTGCCTTCGATCAACATTGCACCAGCCCTTTATGGTACCTCCCGCAGGTGGTGGGTCCACGGGAGGGCATTCACCAGACCATCTACATCAAACAATAATAATTTCACATTGTCCAAAACTGGTCAAAATGTGGTTGGTGAATCTTTAGCATTTTGTAATAACTTTCAAAAATGTAACAACTTACTAAAAATGTGCCTTCAGGCCTTTTTTTTTTTTTTTTTAGCCCTGGTTTAGTTCTAGTTTAGTTATGGTTTAGTTATAATTTAATCTATAGGTTTAGTCCTGGTTTAGTCCTTCTGTAGTCCTGGTTCAGACCTGGTTTAACAGTGGTTTAGCCTTAGTTTAGTTATGGTTTAAACATCACCCAGATTTGTCCTACTCCTGGTTTACACATGGTTTTGTCCTGATTTAGTCCTGGTTTATCCCTGGTATAGTTCTGGTTTAATGCCAGGTGTTCTAAAGTTTAAATGTTAGAATATTATGACACTATTTACTATTTAATGTCTGTATTTGACAGCATTGACAAACAACATAAAACAGCTCATTGTCAGAAAAGAAAAACTTACAGGGACCTACAGCGAACCAACTTTCTCTATAGATCAACATTTGAAACCAGAAATGAATGGGTTAAAAATGTCACACTGTACTTCACTTTATTTCTCAGTGTGTAGCTATGGCCACTGCCACACAGAACACAGAAGCTGGTCTTCAGACAGCTGACATATATCTGGATGTGTTCACAGACCCAGTATCTTTATTATGTGGACACACCTTCTGTGTGAAAGTGCATTGATCAACACTGGACTGACACTGTCATTTGCAACTGTCCCTACTGTAAAGAGGTTTTAAACACTAGACCAGAGTTGAGAGTCAATATATTCATCTGCTCAGTTCAGGCAGACTCAACAAGTCAGTAAGAGATCACAGCAACAAGCTGCTAAACCAGGAGAACCTCCCTGCTCTGAAGTCCTGCCTGGTCTGGTCAGGTCAGGTCTGGTCAGGTCTGGTCAGGTCTGGTCAGGTCTGGTCAGGTCTGGTATGACCTGGATTGTGTCAAGAGCACAACAAACCTCTGGAACCATTCTGTAAACATGATGAAAAGTGTGCCTGTGTTTTCTGTGTATTAAGCCCGTTGGTGACATAGCATTTCGGGCAGATATATGGGGCTGATATATACACCTTGCTGTCATGAGCCTATTTCATCACTACTAAGTACATTTACAGCACCTCAATAGTCCAGATCCAATTTGTGGACGTTTGTTGACTTTTACATTCTTTATAAATATGGCTTTTCTTTCAGAATTGAAATGTCAGATCAACCAATACATCTTAAGCATTCATGTAATTGTTCATGCATCAAGTGAAGCTCTATTTAAAACTGTTGCAAAGTCATATTGTACTGTTGATGGCCTTGGTATGTGCTTTTTCTAATGTCTCCTTGTTCTTTGTGTGCCAGGTCATTTGTGTGGGTGGCCAAGAGGATGGAGTTCATGAGGGCTGTGTGCCTGGATTTCAGGTCAAACACTACCAGGTGGCTTATACCGGACCGTTCCACAAAGGCCAGTCACTGCTACAAGGTCAGTCTAAGAGAACTTACTTCACTGAGAGCCCGTTTAGACGACAACTTCTTTCTGTGATGTCACAGCCCCGTCCTGAACAAGGGCGTTTTGTTTTTATGCTTGATACAATCAAATTGTAGCTGTCAGATATACATGTATAAATGCTGTCTTGTGCATTGGATTTGATCAGCTGCACTCCAGAATGTAAAAGTTGAACACAGGAAGTGACCGGACCAAAATTTGACTTCCTCTAGTTTGTGTTTTAAACATTTTTTACAGTAATACAATGAAAATTAATTATATCAAAGTACTGGTTTATGCCATTTGGTGACAATGTAAAAACGTTCTCTTTTTAACAATAGAATATTTTATTATTGATATCTCGCCCTTTTCTCCAAAGTTTTACCTGCTCTATCTCGATATATCTGAGAGATGTGATGTTGCATTTCTTTAAAATGTGCAGTCACAGGATTCCTGATATCTTTGTTTCTACCGATATACTATTGTTTTGTTTTTTTGTCCCTGAAGGCAGCTTTAAGCCCCTATGTTATCTTTAAATGCATTGTGTGTTCATTCGCATGTGCTGTGGTCTATTATGAAACTATGCCCCGTTAACAACAACAGTGGGCCTGACACAGATAGATATCATTATATGTATAAACATTTATTCTCACTTGCTATGAGTGTAGTAAAGGGGCTCAATATCAACACTATTATGGTGTGCTGAGTTGGTTTTAAAGCAGTGGAGATTTATTAGGTATAATAAATCACTTCTGAAATGAGTAAAATGAACAGACATCTTTTGGAAGAATCTTCATTGCACTGTAGTAAAGGTTTACCTTTAGCCTGGTCAGTCGCATTTTCCCATTCCAGCCATTCAAGCCATAGAAAGTAAAAAAATGTAAAATCTCTCAAAATACTGACATTTATTTTTAAAACATTGAAAACAGCACAGTATAGCACCAATAAATACATTTTAAAATAATATTTTTAAAAAAATAATATAGTTGTTCTAGTTGCTCAAGCTAATTTTTTTTCCCAAAACTTGTTGACACTCTCGGACCCCCTGCAGTATCTTTGAGGCCTCCTAGGGGGCCCCAGACTCCAGTTTGGGAGCCACTGTCCTATTCCAAAAAAAGATTGGCGAGTTTACAGATATATATAATTAGCCGATCAGAAACACCAGACATGACGCAAAAACACAGAGAAATATTTTGCTAAGAGCAACAAACCCGACCCCACTTTTGGAGGGAACGTAAGCTAGACTGGTCTACCAGGCTAAGCAAATATGATGTCAAAATATTGAGCCGGGTAACTGATATCTAGTTGAGCAAAAACTCTATTTGCTGGTATGTGACAGTGTTCTATAACAACTTTTATCTAGCCTGAAGAAGTGTCTGCTCCAGTTGTTCTTACAGCATATTATTGAAATTGGCTATGAATTGAATAGTGATAACATACCCACTACAGATTCATGTAAGGTAGACCTTATTTTGGTATGTAAACGTGTTAGTTCACCCAAAACTGTCTGAGTGAGTAAATGTGGCCCTTATATTGGCAGGTCTAGGAGTAGTCATGACCACTGCAGTCCAATGTCTCATTCCCACTGGCTGCTGCACTTTGTCTAGTCTCCCTCCACAATGCTGCCACCACTTATATGTGAGCTCTGTGTTCTTGTGGGATAGAGGCTCCAGTGCAGCTCCTGTCTCAGAGGGAATCAGTAGTAACAGTCAACCTCTGGGCTTTGACTTATTGCTGCTTCATGCTTCACCAAAACCATAGTGCCTTGGACTGCTGCTAGTTCTACTCTATTTTAAAAGACAGCACAAGTTAACTTTCTGTAAGTAGCTCTGTTTCACTAAGGTGATGCAAGATAAAAGAAATGTGTAAAAACCAATAGAAATAATTGCTAGATTTTGTACTTCGGTCTGTCATTTACTGTTGAATTTACAAGGTTTCGGATTCTTGCTTGTTGTACTGTAAGGTTTCATCATTTCAGCGGTGTTCATGACATTAAAACAGATTGTTTTATATCCAGGTTCCTGATAAAAGTGAATGTGACCCAAAAAAAACAATGTTGTTTCTGTCTTAAAAGTGTGGCATAGATGTCATTATCAGAGGTGGTAGTACTCTTACATTTACGCAGTTACATTTATTCATTTACATTTACTCAGTTACATTTACTCAGTTACATTTACTCAGTTACATTTACTCAGTTACATTTATTCATTTACATTTACTCAGTTACATTTACTCAGTTACATTTACTCAGTTACATTTATTCCTTTACATTTACTCAGTTACATTTACTCAGTTGTGTTTACTTGAGT
>JAVQKC010032734.1:0-29906 GCA_036025475.1 Philypnodon macrostomus | reverse complement strand
GGAGCGTCTTGAGCGCCGTGTGACACAAAATCGCTTGGAGGTCAGTAAGCACAACCAGAATTAATCCATATATAAGGTGCTCCGGATTATAAGGTGCACTGTTGGTTTTTGAGAAAATTCAAGGCTTTTAAGTGCACCTTATAGTGCGGAAAATACGGTATATTAATTCTGTTTGTTTAGAGGCATCTTTCATATAGGCAACTTTGCACCATTTTTATTACCATAGCTATTTAGGTTCAGAGGAGATTCATTTTGACTGTGGCTCAGAGGGTTGGTTGTTTGATCCCCACCCACTTCATTTTGCCAGTGTGTTCTTGGGCAAGACTCACCTTGCCTGAAAGTGTAAGTTTGATTACCGCGGTGTGTTTGAAGATGGTCGGAGAGGTGTGATATAGCTGTGGTATATTCATCAGTCTGCCACATGGCACATTTAGAAGTAGCCTAGTTCAACATCACCAGTTTGTGAGTGAATGAATAATGCACTTACTTCTAAAGTGATTTGAGGGCTTAGAAAAGTGCTGTATAAATGTGACGCTCACTTTGTTTTTCTGTTGCTTAATGAAAGACTGTTTGTTCCAATATGTCCATTAGCAGCAAAAGTAGGTTAGCACTGAGCTAATAAGTGTGAATTAGGTGCGTCAAAATGAGACACTAAAAGAAGCTGCACATGAAGACATGAATAGCCACAGTGTTGAGCAGATTGGATAATTACATTTAAGAAAGTTATTTAAAGAATAAATCCATTACTACAGCTTGACAACTTAAATATCCTCAAAAGCCAAAACACTTTTCAAAGATTACAACCCCTTCTGCCACAGCTGCAAAAACAGAACTTATTTTTGCTTTTATCTTGGCTTGATAAGATTTGGTTTGTAGATATTTTTATATCAGCGTAACTGCCCAGCGTCTGCTAATGTGACTTCAAGACAGTCTCTCTCTCACACACACACACACACACTCACAAAGACAAAGGCGCCCTCTCCTTGTTTCATCCCTTGTCCACATACACACGCCGACCACATCTTGATTAGGTTTTCATAAAGTCTGGAACTATGCTGAGTCTGTAATTGACTTTGACAGCAGAAGCCTCCATGTCCTATGGCTATGTTAAACGAACAATTTACATCTTCATTTCAAATTCTACATGGATAAAAAGCTATTAATTACATTAGTCTGTGAAGAGGCTTTCCAACAGTGTGGAATACTCTGTGTACTTCTCTGTCTCTGTCCATCGCAGCTCTTTGCAAGTATACATTTTACTCATTTGTCTATTAATTCTGTGTCAGGGGAAAACAGTCCAGTAAATGTGTCCCAGAAGTTTATGAATATGGAAAGAACTTTTATTCACATTCACAGTAGATTGGTTCACAACACAAAAAAGCATTTGAGGGACAGGAAAATATACTTGAGACTTGAGATTGGAGGATTGGACACTTCCACTACAGCCTATTCACTGATTGTATAGCTGTAAGTAGGGCTGAACAAAAAGCTCTGGTGGGTTCTAGTATGGAAAGAAAAATGATGATATGATGTGGTTGGTGGTGCTAGCCATACTGAAGTCCAAAAAAGAGAAAATATCCAGTGAGCAGCAGTACCGTGATGAAAATACCTTGTTGATCCCCGAGGTAATAGGAGAATGGGCAGAATAGACTAGAAAGATCAACACATCATACCTGGAAGCAAAGCGGCAGAAGACCACACTTAGAAGAGCAACCTAATAAAGTGGCTAGTATATCCATGCACATTTAATCAATCTATTCACTCGGCAGTACTTGCAGACTTTAAAATGCTATAAGCCCTTAGACATAGATGGATTGATGGACGGATGAAAAGAAACATCAGGCCAATCAAAGATGAAAAACGGGGGAAAAGGGCGATGTTTTTTGCATGACGATAAGGTAACTTTAGTCTCTCGTCGAGTGCTTCCTGACGGCTTCAAAGAGCGCTTTAAGAGGCCGGGAAAGTGGCTCTTTCTGAACATGCCGCGAGAACACAGGCATCTCTACCACCATCATCTCCCACCCATCTGCGTTATGGGGGGGAAACAACACAGACCTCCGTGTTTGCTTTGGAGATGCAACGATCAAAGAACAAGACTAACCATATAATGAAGGGACAGATGGACCTATGTGGAGAGACAGAATACAGTGAAATGGGGAGAAAGAGGTGTAGACAAAATCAAACTGCAAATGCAACAATCTTTTTAGTGGCAAGAGGCAGAAAAGGAGAGGTGTGCAGGGGGGATATGATGTGGTGAAAAAGTGCGAGCCATCTCGTCGCATGCAGACTGCCTGCGCTGAATGAGAAAGCTAAAAGGTAATTTCACGGATAAAGAGGAGGCCTAATGCATAGAGGTAATGTAGCAGGGGATGGAACAAAGGCAAACTTTCATCTCTTTAAGCTTGGATGGAGAGAGAGTGAGAGGAAAAAGCGCCAGAGAGAAGCTTTGATGCTTTGAAAATGATAATAACAATCTCAAAGTCAGCCTCAGAAGAGAATGTGCCCCCCTCACTGTGCCCCGTCCCCTCCTCTCCTGCCCCCTACCACTTAATACAAGCGCACAATGACTGTCTAGGACAAGGTGGGCTATGGGTGCCTGTGAGGAGTGGGGAGGGGGGCCGTGACACTTAGGGCCCCTCCAAATTACTCTTGGAACAAACACAAAGATGATGAGAATGAAGAGGCTCATTATATCTAAGATTAGATGACTTTTGTGGACATAGAAGGGACGAATTTATGTAAAGGTGATATTTCAAATAGGTAGTGCATAATACTATATTAAAATATGAATGCCCATAAAAGATTGATGGATTGCAGCTTCATATTCTCTTTCGAACTCCGGTGCGCTCTGTAGTCAAATGAAGCACTGCACCTGTTTGAGATTTCTTTATTTTTTTTACTTTCAAAAGCCCTGTTGTCTATAGAGAAAAGGCCCATATTGTTTTCACAGCTTGTATTTCTCTCTACTTTAATGCACAATGCCAGTGAAAATGATGGGCATTACATCCCATCTGCCTTCAAAATAATGTAGGAGCATGAAATGAGCCACCATTAGACGTGAAAGTACCTATTGTTCTTCAAGTCAGACAAAACTATGCTACATAATGGAGTTTAGAAATAGCAACTGCAACTTTCCTTTGGTCAATTAAATAACAATGTCACCCTCAGAAAATGGCATACGGTGAATAAAGCGTATTTCCCCAAAGAGCTATTTTAAGTTGAACTGTTGGTTTAAGTTCATGTTGGTAGCTAGCATGCTAGTCACAACACGGCTATATGTCTATGCTAGCCTTATTCCAAAAAAGCATTAAAACGAGAAAATATATAATAACTGCCATCATTATAGGCCAAATGTTCCAATTATGAGCATGGTACGGTCCATTTTTATTGTCTTTAAATTGAACAGATGATGCATTTAAGTGCCTCCAACCATGTGAGTGCTTGAGCTTGTGATCTTTGACCCGCCAGAGCTAGGGGGATATCCCATTAGCTGTGTCCAGATGCCCCCTCCCCCATTTTACTTCCCCAGAAAATGCAATTTAGCACAGAATCTTCAATTATTCAAACCAATAGCTGTCCCACAATCAGACCCCCTTTTTATGTACAAAACCTGCTTTTATGGGTTCTCAAAAGAAAAGAGAAAAACAGCCTTAATTACATTTTTTGAAAGGACAACTGTTTTTGATCTTTTTCAAACTGATCAAACCGGTGCTTCTTTGATAGGATGTTCTGTAATAATCCTGCTTTGTTCTATATAGTGTGGCCTCCTCCTGTTGATATAGAAAATTGGAGCCCTGCGATCAGAGATGGAATTCCAGCCTAAAATGTCCTTGTGTCTTAAACCTCATTGGTGATTCTGTCCTGGTTGGCGCCAATTGCACATAGAGAAAAGACCTTTTTATCCTTCCTTCCTCATTTCGTTTTTCTACCCCTGACCCCTCGGAGTATCACCAGACCTCAAAATTGCATTGAATATATAAATGCTAATGCTAATAACTGCTAGCAGGAGAAGATAATGTCCTTGACTGGTACAAGAAAAGATGCTTTCTTTTACATGTCTCAGTGCGTCTGAATAACATTACGGGGAGTTCACAAGTCCATGCTCTTATATCGCTCCTTTATTCCCTTTTTCTTTTTACTTAATTTACTTGACTCTGCCTCAACTCAAGCCTTCTTGTAGCAGAGAAAAAATGTAGCTGAAGTGTAAAATATTAATTCATTTATCTGCACGATAAGATCTTGCTGCCTTCGCTCGAAATCCCAATGACATCCATTTGCCATTAAGTCAACGCAACACACAAGCAATATGGGGGCCTTTAGAGCTCGTCTGTCCCCCGCACCCACACCATTGTATCGTGGAACCGTTTTTATGCCTCTGGAAGCTTTTCATGGTAGGAATTAAACTATAATACTTGTTTCAGTGGCATGCATGTTAATGGCTGCTGCAAAGCTGCCATTTAAAAAAACAAGCGGAAACAGCTGCAGAGAGCAAAATGGCCTCTTGTGAAAACACCCCTGGATGTCTTTAGACCTTTTTATTTTCTGTCTAAAGTTAGAGATCAGCTGTGATACCAAAATCCCTGCAGCTCTGGAATGCATGTGTAACTCCTTATTGTGTATTCTGATTGGTCTGTGTTTAAGAGAGTCCAGTGGGTTCCAAAAGCCTCTTAGGCCTTCCCACTATAGGGTCTGTTAGTAACAATAGAGGAATTAAAGGACCCTGGCTTTTACCAAAAAAGCCCCCATGACATGAATGAGACGCCAAATATTCCATTGTTTCATATAGGAACTTGCACCTCTTTGAAGATGGATGTGGAGGGAGCTGCTCGGCAGAATTTGCCCTTGCCTTGGTTTCTTAAAAATGAATTACTTCTTGTCTAGCAGGCGAGCTCTCCGGAGGTGAGAGGCTGTCGCTTTACATGAGCAGGTATCAGTCTTAAAACCGCTCAAAGTAATTGTAGCTTTGAAGTCACACACATCACAGATGGCACAGTCAATATTGCACCAACTTGTCTGGGTACACTTCCCTCCCAGCTCCGATGTACTTCTTCTGCTCTTGTTCTTCCGTCTTGAGTCTTATTTGTCACAAACTTTATATTAAAAGAGCTCAACCATCAATCAATCATGCAATCACACATGCAATCACATTAATCATTCGCCACAGCTTTATTTGCGTCATTTGGTGAGAGCCTAGAGTGAAATGTGCCTAACTAGGGCATGCGATTCCACATTTTAAATCGTGTCAGCAATATTGAGAGGAAGAGTTTCTGCTAACTGCTATTAGACTGACAACTCGTGTTTCAATGCTGCTATCAACTTTACAAAGGGTTTAAGCTGACGTGAAGAGATCAGGGGTCTTTTTTACCATAATTATGAAAATATAATGTGAGATGTGACGACTTATTGTCTGACTCCTTGTGTTTATTGTTTATCATTCTGGTCATTTGTATACATTATTTTTTGATGATTTATTTTCCTTTTATAGTGGCCCTCGCTGTGCTGTCATACAAACTGCCAACATTGCGTCCTCAAACTTTAACAGTATTGGCTCTGTAGAAAACACCCGTTATTCAGGACCCCAACGCTTCTTCTATTGATTAGAGTTTGTATCACTCCTGCTGTTCAGCTCACGTTGTTTTTGAACTTCCCCAACTTGACTATATGGAGCTTCTCCAATTTTACTATATACATAGATAGAAAAGGCCTGCTCCTAATTACAGTACAGCCAAATCAACTGTTCACAAACTAGGCCTGAAAAGCACATACAATGCAATAGGTGGCATCGACCGCCACGTAAATGATAGTCTCATGCAGAGTAACAACACAAAATGAAAAACAAATATGCCATTTCACAAGACACAAATGTATGGAAAATAGCATGTTTACAATGTAACACACACATATATATATATAAGTACAAATCACAGAAAGAAACCCCTGTGGATCACACCTAACTAGCCACAGGTGCCTGTATATGCCTAATCACAAAACAGCACAAATGAGCAGCGCGTGGCTTACAACGGCACAAATTGACAGCAGTTTTTAAAAGGGAAGCTGTAGCAGGCATCAAACCATCTGTGGCCTTGTAATGAGAAGATGAAACGGATGAATCACATAGACACAGGAGTTCGGGGTCTCCACAGGTATGATGCTGTAAATCATTACCACCTCTCTGCGTCCCTGCTTGAAGAAAGGTATTGTTTTGAAATCCCCAGTGTTGGTATCTGATCTTCTCGGAGGCAAAAATGTATCAGCAGGGCATTGGAGATAGGTGAAGAAGACAACAAGACAAGATGGAAAAGCAGAAATCACACAGAAACAACAAGCAAAGTTTTAAAGCCAGATTGGAGATCGCCCAATAGTGAATGAATGAGAAGCCCAACAAGGATAAATGTCCTCAGAACAAATTGCATTGCCTGATATACTTTGTTAGATCAAAATGAACATCTCACAAGCAAAAGTGCATGTATGTGTGGAAGCCATGGAGTCCAGCCAATGATAATACAATAATGAGGTCATTTCGGTATTCATCTCACAGGCCGGAACAGGCTGAAGTGTTGATAGAAATGATATTAGCCCATCCAAGATTAAGCACTTTTGCTCAAACACATAGCCAGGTACTTTAAGCCTAACCCCTGCTAATGGCTCCATTCGTCCACTGCATAATGGGTCTCCTATTACAAACTGCATTTGAAAGAATCAAATAAAACATGTAATTTTGATCAAAAAAGTAAGAAACACTCACCAAAATGCATCATTAGGGTGGCCCTTGCCCACAGTTTAAGACATTAAGGCCGTTTAGCCATAAGGAGTGGCGAGTGTAATGGGCTGGGTGTGGGTTCATCGGGTTGTCTGCTAACATTTTTATTGCCTTTTCGCTCCATACTTTAGCCATTAAAGAGTTGGAAATGTACAAAATTTGTGCACCAATTTGTCAGTTATTTGCCCGCTAAACGTCGAAGCACTTTGCTGTCATTTGCGGTGATCAATGCTTAATGAATTAGTCTGTTTTTCACCTCCGTTAAAGGCAGACATGCTTAGCACCTTCACAATCCCTCCGAGGCCCCGTCTGATGGAAGCCTTCTACCCCCTAATTTATGAAAAGTGAGGAGCTAAGCAGTTCATGCGTCTAAGAAGTGCTAGCTTTTTGGGGGTAAATTGCTTTTTGTCAATTCACTGGAGTCCGAAACGGAACTCATGCTCAACTTTCATTAAATGAGGGATGAAAGAATGTCTTTAGAAGTGGTGGAAATAAAAGGCAGAAACAGAGACAGTGAGACCAGAAGATAGATGGCAGGCGCTCAGAGCAATGTTTACATGATGAGAATGAGCGTCCTAATGCAGTGATGATTGCAGAGTATTTCCACTGATTCCATTTAGCCGATTGAATTAGCCGGAGCTGTGGAGTCGGCGTTCTGGCCCCCACGACGCTCCAGAAACAGACACCCATGCATCGAAATCCAATTAAATACATTGGTTAAATAACATAATGATTGCCTAAGCATACTTTTCAATCGGACTCACATTCATTTTACAACAATAAAAATGCCATTGTTTTTCAAAGCTTTGGGGAAAGGTTATGCAGATTGATAGAATTAATTGTCTGGCAGGCGAAAAATGTCATTAGAACACTTAGATGGTCATGATGGCCCATTTGTATCCCCAGTCTGTTAGCGGGCAGGCATTTTAATTTGTAACTTGACAATGATAATGTGGCTGGTCCCTCGTGCTACAGAGACACAAATATTACTCACATTGATTAAAAGGGACCATTTTTTCCTCCTCGCCAATAACCGGACACAGAGAATCCATACACGGTTAACTTTATCTGGCTAACATTTAGTTTGCACTGACTTTTATGGCTTTTATTTGAATGTAGAATGTAATAAGAATATCTGTATTATGCAGATTCAAAGAAAGGCGAGCAATGTGCGAGAGGACATTAACATTGATGGTAATGATTGAACTGCTCATTATCTCAAGGCATGGATTAGCTTGTAGGAAACTATATAGTTGTATCTCAAACAACCAATGCATTTTGAACTTCAAAGCAATATAATTAGAAGTAGTCCATCTAACAGAAAATGTATACTTAAAAGTTCAATTCAATAAAAAAACTGTAAAACATAAAATAAAATAAACAGGTAGAGATCTGATTTAGCCGTGGTGTTGATTTAGTCCTGGTTTAGCCTTGATATAGTATTTTAGTCTTTAGATTTTATTTAGATTCAAAGTCACATTGACATTCATAAATATAATTGAACATATGTCAAAAAGCATGTGAATATTGCCAGTCATATTTACTCTACACAGTTACTGCACAGACTATCAAAATGTGTTTCCAATATCACACAACCCTAATTAGTATGTCTTACTTCCAATACATTTGACCACTCTGAAGCGTGTATGTGAAACACTGTTGTGCATATTGGCAGAGGTCATTGGCAAGTAAATGAACTGTATTATTTAACCTAGAGAAATCCTAACATGAGCTTATATGGGAGGCCAAAAGTGTGTCCGCACCAATCTGACTGCAAACATCTCCACAGAGGTCAGGCTGAAGCTTGAGACTGAATTAGACACGGATGGAGAAGTCGGCTGCATTAAAAAGGACTATGTTTCCACGGTTACATATTCAGGGTGCGAGTGGACTGGATCATTAAACCTGACTGGAGACTTCAAGGTCAAATGTCAGCAGCACGGCAGTTACAATGGGAGCGTCTGGTGAATCTGTCATTATGGTGTGTTCATAAACATACAGAACACGGCACACAGGCAGCGGACCGTGGATTTACAATGTGATCGAGGACAATTAATGACATGGTGGGAATTTTTACCACTGTAGCTATGATTTTCATTCAATCGCAGAGAAACTGAATTAAAGATCTTTATATGATGTGACCACGATCCATTTTTTATATCATTATCACCAAAGAGAGAATAATCAAGATGGTTATAATTTGGCAACTGATAAACAAATTACTACATTTACTTAACATTAGCGTGGTTAGAAATAGCGTGGTTAATGTTAGCGTCGTTAATATTAACGTCTATTAGAAAATAGCATTTAATATTAGCACTTCAAATCCTTAGTTCCTTAGTCCTTAGTCCAATCTATGCTCATATTGAATCCACCAATTACCACAAATACCACTTTAATAAGTAAGCAAATGGAACTGATTATGAAACATGCTGCGCCAATCAGCTGACGGGAAGAAGACCGGAAGTGACCAGAGCTGAAAACCACAACAATAGTGCCATATGCCGCTTGACCTGGCCAAATGTTTGACCTTAAACTTAAATAGGACGGACATTTAATCAAAAAGTCCGCTGATCGGAACTGTAACAGTGCTAGCGTAGCAATAGCTTAGCACAGATTTACATCTTTGTCTTTGTTCATTGTCTTTCATCATCAGCTGCTTTAGGGGGGGTAATTACGTCATGCGCAAGGCTTGGACTTTAGGTTGCTTGCCCCTTCGGTGTTTGAAGAGGGGTAAACAGGGAGACAAGACGAGATGAGCTGTTGCTCCACCTCTTCAGCAGCTGTTGGGGAGTTTCTTTGGTGTGCAGAGGCCTTAAGTTATAACATGTGAGTTTTAGTAACTTAGTAATACATCAGGAAGACTAGCCGTCATTATCTTGGCAGCTAATGGGGATCCTAATAAAACTAAACTATATTGCATTCACCTGAACCAGTTATAATGAATCCTATTGTAATTGTAATGTAATGAGAACATGAACAGATATGCCTAAACATCTAACCAAAACTACTGTGTTTTTTCTCTTAGGTGTCAGATTTTTTACAATATCATCTTTGAAATGATTAAAACACCAAGATCAAAATGCTTGGAGAGACAAATGGAAAGTCAATGGTATGAAGTTTTGATTTGTGAGACTGGAAGGTGATACAGAGAACAAATGATGAGAGATCTCACTGTAGTCATCTATATCATTATCAGCCCCTTATCAACTTTGTTCAAAGCCACCCAGATACGTTACATGTCCTCACTTTGTACTACATGGCAAAAAGCAAGCACGTCTTTTACTGTGATCACAAAGATAGTTAAAATTAGCTCCACTAATCAACACTCAAAAATTACCAATGACATAACAATGAGCTCTACGACATCAATTTGCAAATTCCTTCTTCTGACCCATGTCTTTCTATCTAACGCTCAGTCTCTGGGGGGACGCGGTTTACAAAGGTGGATCAATATAGGATCGAAGCTTTCATGTGAAACCCCTTGATCAGTCCGTATCTGGGAAAAAGCGCACATTCCCAATATTTTTGCACTCTTGGTTTCAGCAAAATTTGACAGAGCCGTGCTGAAAAAACACGTCATGAAAGTTGACTATCAATGAAACAAAAATCGGTACGGCGAATGCATTATTTAGGACTACATAAGTTCTAACATACAGTTAGCTACTTGGAGATTCTTTTTGACCTTTGAGTTTGACTTACTGCTGAGACATCTTATTATTAGCATTATCATTGTGTATTTATATGCATGTTTTTATTTTGACTAAAGGCTTTTATGCTAGATACCAGTGGCCTTGTTCGACAGCTTTTCATGCTTGGGGTAAAATGTAAGGTATTATTTCTTATTTGCTTTTCAGAAGTTGAAGTAAAGGGGTCTTTTTGGGTCATTTGGGAGTCTCCAAGGTCTACTCTCCTGGTGCTCAAGATTTTGAATAAAGCTGAACATGATGGAGGCAGGATGCCCAACACAATAGTCCTGAAATGTGAGACACAATACAATAATAAACAGACTTAAATTATAGGGGACTTTAAACCATTTTCAGACCGCAAAACGAGTAAAGATGAGACAATATTATGGTTCATTTTATCTTGTAATGAATGACCCATATGCTCGAAAGTCCTAAAACATATAACTTGTTGAGAAATACACTTTACTTTTGACTGATATCAGGTTTGACAGCACATTTTCACTATTTCACTAATACGTCATCTACATGTTAGCTCATAATGTCCCAAAGATTTTCAATAGCGCCCTAATATGTGATTAACAGTTCACACCTAAGTGCTGCAGTCGTTGTATTAACATGGTGCCAATCGATACCCATTGATCCATGTTATTGTATGCTCATTGTGGCATTGTGACTAATTACGTCTAGCCCAATAAACCAAACCGGTGTTGAACAATTTTTTGTTTGTAAAGCATTTTTCAGGTCATAGGAAGAGTGGACTTTTCAGTTTTTAATGATATATTATACCTACTTTGCCAAAAAAAGAGATTAGAATACATATATTAAAGAAAATACATACAAATAGAAGAATATTGATTTTAATATGGAGATTCCTTAAATGGTGAAAGACGATTTTTGTAATCATTTTAGCATATGCAAGTTAGTTCACATAAGGTTTTTCCATATGCGATTGTTACTTACATTTGTGATGGCACCTACGTGTTGTGGCCTGTGCACAATCCCAGCCTAAGACAAGACAAAGGCCACAGTATGAAGGCCCCATCACAGCTAACACTTGGATAACAAGTGTGAGGCAGTGAGGGATGGCTGGAGAAAATAACCTCAATTTACACTCATTTTCACTTTTCTTTGGCAAATGTTGCAACATATTGAGTTTGGTGGTGGTGAAGGAGGCTGCTTGCTGGCTGCCTGCGTGTATGTGTGTGTGTGTCTGTGTGTGTGTTTGCATGTGGCGTGTGCGGACAATGGACAGACTCCTCCTGGTTCTCCTGGTTGTCCTAGCCCCCCGCGGCGAGGCTGAATAACACACCTCATCCCAGGCTTCTTTTTCACTCCGGCACACTCATTTTCACACTCTCGGCTTTTCTTCACTTCCAAAAAGCCTGAGACAAAGGCGTGCCTGTCTTATTGCCCGTTTTGTTTGTGTCGTTGTTATGTGCAGAGGTCCCATCTTGCTCCTTCAGGAAATGGCACGTCAATGGGCATTATGTAGATGTTTGAATAGCCGCCACCCAGGGTCCGTCTGTGTGTAAGTAGGTCTCCATCATTCTGTCTGTATATCTGTCTGGATGTCTCTTCGCTCATCTTAACACATATGTAATTGAACAAAGTGCACCACCATTACTATTGGACTGGTGCAACAGTGTTCTCGTACCACATTGCTCCCTTCCATTTCATAATTATGACATAAAATTACTAGTAATGCTTTTAGAGGAAAAATAACATTGGACCAGTGAGATGGTACTTGTAAGTGAACTTCTTTATGCTCCTAATTTAAAAAAAGCAACCAAATGGAACACAAACTAATCTTTTTGTTGATGAATGAATATATTCCTTGTGTATTGTGGGTTCTCCCCAAGTACTCCGGCTTCCTTTCACTTTCCAAAGACATGCATGTGACATTGGTGACTTTAATCGCCCTGAATGTTAGAGTGAATGGTTGTGTATGTCTCTGGGTCAGCCCTGCGACAAAGTGTCCATTGGCCATGGTCTACCCCAACTAAGGCTAAGGCTTTTGGAATAGGCTTTGGGCACGGATAATGAAGAATCAATTAATGAATCACTATTTCCAACCACAACTTTATACAATGAAATAACACATCAAATTGAAAGCCTGAATGCTGATATATCCTTTTTCTTATCTGGTTCTTGTGAAAAACTGCAGGTTGTCATGCTTAAGAACAAGTCTATTGTAAACAAACTGTGATATATTTTCCAAATGCATATTCATTTGATGAACATGCAGGCACGACAGAGCTGACGCCTTTGAAGAGACCGGTGAACAAAGCCTGGTAATCTCCATACGTCATTGTCAGTCTGTCAGTCCCCCTCATTCCTCTTACATCTTCATACACTTATTACATATGATTGCTCACAAATAAAAGCCAATTCATCCTGGAATTTTTGATCTAAATTTGTCTTTGCATGCTTACGACTGATCCTTCACTCTCCACCAATCTCTCCTCATCTTGATGGCTGTCTTCCAGTGTCATTTTGTCTATTTCAATTTTGTGCTGGACTTTGTGATGAAGTACAGTATTAAAGCAGGTAGAAATACTCATTTTCTACTCATCAACAGGCCCAGCGTGTGAGTGTGAGCTTCCCTGCCGTGTGGTGTAGTGGAAGGGCGTCATTAGGATTTAGACCAAGGTGGTGACTTAGCCCTGAGCGACATACAGTGTTCAGAAGACAATTTGTTTTCTGTTTGGTTTAGTCCTGGTTTAGACCTGTTATAGGCCTGTTTTTTAGACTTGAATTATTTAGTCTTGACTTAGTCCTAGTTTAGATCATCATTTACACCCTTCTCTGATGTATTCCTGGTTTAGTAAAATTTTAGTCCAAGTTTAGACCTGGTTTAGTCCTGGTTTAGAATTGGTTTGACCCTGGTTTAAAATAGGACATAAGTGTAAGGGGTTGTGTTTAAGGACCCTGGTGCCAGCCTAAAATAGGCCTAAAACTGCCTCTGGTGGGGGGGGAAATGTATTACCGGGCCTCCCTAAGGTCCTGCTGGAGTGATTAGGCTTTAGATAGGAGATCATCAATTCATAACAAGATCCATAGCTACCATAATGATGGGGGAGAGATGTACAGTGCTATTGTGTTTATGTGTGTATGTGAGGAGGGTGGGGGGGGCATGTGGGAGTCAATTAAAATGGCAGACAGGCTAAAGAGAGTGATTATGTGCTGACCTTTCCAGTGCTTTTCGACGCCCTGGCCGTGAAAGGGGTTATAAAGGATTCTAAATGGAGCCACAAACACACACACGTTAATATGCAAGACTTTTCCCGTACACACGCCATATATGCCCCATGGATTGAAATTAATTAAACTTCTAGGTGATATGGCAGAGGTTGATTGGAAGCTAATGTCCTTCTGACTGTTTACCTGCCCAGAGCTGAAACAACAGGCGGCGTATCTAATGGCCTGAGGAGGAGGAGACAGGCCAGAGAAGATGCACACACCTATGCAATCTCCCACACACTACCCAGGCAATTAAAGACCTATTTCCTATGGCTGATGTTGTAAATGGTTGCTAATAATACGTGTGAAGGAATAGTGTAAAATATTGGATGTGGATGACTTACTTTTGCCAAGAACTAGTGCATAAAGAAATTCTTGTTGGTTTTTCAGTTTTATATGAAATTGAAAATTATAGGTGGCAGTAGCTCAGGTAGTCCACTAATTAGAAGGTTTGTGGTTCAATCTTTCATGTTTAAACTGCCCTTGATTCATTGTGCAAGTACTTATACTTGCCATATGAATCTAAACCATGAAAAATGTAATAATTGTTAGAGATTTTTTTTTTTAATCTATAGAATCAGTTTTAAAATGGTTTAAGACAACAGCATTTATTCATCCAACTGTGTTCCGGTGCTTATATGAAAGCTACTGACAGAATAATTCAAAGAAAAACTTCTAGAAAAGAAAAAGGAAATCAACAAAGCAACAACATGATGAAATTATTGGGCTCTTTCATTAATAAGTGTGTTCTCTGTAGACTGTCAAGCGCTGGACGTAAAGGGGTGCTTCCTACTGCAGAATAATGCATCACAGTGGAACAATAAATGTCAATTATGCAAGCTCTCTGGACTGCATGGTTTTGCACTGCTGCTCAAAATGTCAAAGAGGACAAAATGCTTTAAAGTTACGTCATTTCTCCATATACATGTCATTAACGTTATGCACTGAATGAGAACATACATTAAAAATAACATATCTGTAGATGCCAATTGGCGTTTGAAGACTGAATAATTGAAGCCAGATGTTAAACTGATTATTTTGTACCTGAATTTGTGTTGTCCAAGATCAACACGATGTGAATAATGTGAAATAGACTTCAACATGCAGTTTCATGTTTATTGCTCATCTGGTCCTCTAAAGTGCTGAAGTATCACCTACAGCACAACACCCACAATACTGTTCACTGTTTAGTTAGGTTACTCAAAGACATTACAATATGAGATTTTGTGACTTTAACTGACTGTAGACACAAGCTTATATATGCATACTCAATCAGAAAGTGTATGCAAGAAGAGCATAGTCTGAGAAATGCTACCTAGAAGATGGTGTAAAAAGATTTTTGGCAACAGTCAAAGTAATGGATACCCCCCCATTAAATCTGACTAGTCCTAACTGATATTATAAAGTGGCCTTTATACAATGTTTTGTTTGACCTGTATGTTTTCAGTAGGGGCAGATTATTCTGTGTATGCTGGTACAACACACTTTCTCTGCCCTCCTAAGACATAAGTAAGTGTGAGGATAACTGGTGATTCAACATTCCCTATTTCATATGAGTGTCTCAGTATCAGTCCTGCAACTAACTGGCCATTGTCAAGGATGTACCCCACCTAAGGTCCATAGCTGCTGGGATAGGCTCCAGTCACGCAGGACCTCTAACAGCAATGAGCGTATTCTACTTTCATTAATAAAACACCAAATTTTACAGAACAAAACACCTGTTAATCAGTTCTACTTATGAAGTCTCTCTGCAAAGATTATGTGAGGTTAGCTTCCTCCAGGCAGGCGCCGCCATCTTGGACCACATCTTTTACAACCATCCGCAGGAGCAATGATTTAAAAGCACTCTCCTGTCTCATTTTAATCCCGCCACCGAGACATTACATTAGTGCGACAAAGGTAAAAAAAGACACAAGATGGCAATAAAGCAAGAGAACAGATAGACGCGCGATGGCAATAATGACTAGAGAATAGAAGTGACAGGAGCAGGGGACGTCACATGCACGGGCTCACGAGGCAGGTGCGCCGCTCGGCTGTCCTTTACGACTCTCCCGGCTCATAATAACCGGGCTAAACGTTTATATTAACACTGCATATCAGTGTCGCCATCGGAGCAGTCAATGATAGAGGAAGAAAAGCACACGTAATTATAGCTGGGGCCTTCGCAATGAACTGTCGCTAGTTTCATACACATACACAAGAAAGGGGAGGGAAAGAAGAAGAAACGAGAAAAACTAATTTAGCTCTTCAAATCACATTCATAGGCTGGGACTGTCAGGTACCTCCAGAGAGTAAAAGATGACAGTGTGCCGGTGAGGGAGGAAGGGAGGGAAGGACTTAGGAGGCTGGAAAGGTCAAGGGACCCCAGCTTAGAGAGGAGATAGCCAAATATTATGTTAATATGGACCGCGTTTTTACATACACAGCTAATCAAAGTGGCCCAGAATTAAAAGGGCACATAATTAATTTGTGTGTAAGGGGTTATCCTGACTAGTGTCTATTGTCTTGGTGGGAGAAAAGAGAAGAAAGAGGACAGCATAAGTGAGAGACAGCCCCCTGTGTTGTACATGTGGTAGATAAGGAACGAGCCAGGACAGGAAGAAGAAAACGGAGAAACGGGATTTGAAAGTGCAAAAAGTATGTTGAATTGAAGTCACACACAAAAGGAGGAATTGTAGAACTGGGGCCAGAAGTGGGAATGAGTGATTTTCTTACACTATCAGAGGGGAAGATATAAAAAAAGATATAAAAAATGTGCAGCCGAGTTATGATGAGGGATGGAGCAGCGACCGGTTCGGGCAGGCCGGCTGACCGTCAATGCATTCAAAGGTGCAATAATGGCATTGGATATGTGCGGTTGATATATATGCTGTCAGTGTTGGGAAGTAGGCTAAAGGTGTTGGATTTGGATTTGTTACCTGTCTTTGCAGATAATCTATGTCAATAAATCATATGAAGTGATGAGATCAAATTCACTCCGACCAAAAAGTGAAAATACGACATACGGGGTGAGATAATGGGAGTTGTTTCTGATCTACTTTGACTTGCTTGCTTTGACCTTTGCTTCTTGTTGTCCAATGTGTATTATTATGCTTATTTATGTTCCTTTTCTAACCAATATAACAAATATTAATGTTTAAAGTGTCTGGCTCATGGATACAACAGCAGTATGAAGCTGTATGAGGAATCGAACTGGCAACCCTGATTAGTGGACAATCTGCTGAGGACAGTACAAGCCAAAAACACACACAAAACTGGCCCATAAAGAAATAGATGTGTTGTAAGCTAAATCAGTGTGTTTTAACAATTGCCCTGACAAACAAAAAAAAATGTAAATCTGAGTTTTCCAGGTATTATTTTGTATTTTTTGTGCCTCCAAAAACTATTTCTGGGCTGCCATCATCATCTCCATGCTCATGTTTAAACCATAAGGAAGAAAGCCTCATTACCTGTGACTCCCCCACCTGCCCCTGCACAGACAAATGACAGGCATATCCACAAAACTGAAAGGTCCTACTGCGGCATCATGTAGATGGACACTTGCCACACCACACGGACTACAAACAAACACAAAGGCTTTGATAAAAAACAAACAAGTGAATGCTATATATAGCTTAGAGGCAGAGTACGCCCTATTACACGGTCTAATGTGTGTTAGCAGGTACTCATTTTGAAGTATCGTCCCACCATGCCTGTAGAGCAAGCCCAGATTATGTTGAGGCTGTCACTAAAGAGTATAAACACATCCCTACACACACAGACACACACTTGGGCTTACATTGTATCAGTCTTTAAGCAGTCTAAACACAGTGTCTATTGGCTTCAGAAAGTGTGTGTGCGTCACTATGTCTGATTTACATACATGAAATGCGTCAAATATGGCCCGATGTTTTCACCCTCTGCAAAAAAGATTACACCGGCATGGCTGCTTTGCAACATGAAACGTTCCAGCTAAAATGTAATTTTCACCCCCATTGTTGGGTGTGGGGGATGAGACCCGACGCACAACAAAAGATAGGATATGACAGAAAAGATAGGGAGGAAGGGTGGAAAAATAAAAGGTATGGATGAAAGTAGGAAGATCCTTGCCTTTGATATTCCAAGTCGCAACAAGAAAAACATACAGCCAGACTAAAATGAGATTATGCAAACATGACCCGAGATAGACGAGAAATAGAAGCAGGACCAATTTCCAGATCCCCATTCTCTTGTTCTGGAGATGTCCCTTTATCTAAATTTATAACCGTGACAATAAAGAAGTTTCTTAAATAACAATAATAATGCCACCTCACACTGGTGGTGGTGGTAAACCTCCTCTGTAGCCTGAACTCTGCCTGGGGGAGACTGACGGAGACATGGCAGCCAAACCACACCTACAGCCTTTTCAATCACTATCAAACAGTTTCATACACAGGTCTTGCCAATATCTTACCAAAGGTCCTTAAAAGCAAGGCAATCTTTACTGTTACATTGGAAGTCTGCTATGTCGCTATATCTTCCAGTGGCTTAAGGAAAATGACTATACAATGACATGTCAAATATGGCAGTGCTTTTATCTTTTACCTAACTGAATATGTGCCTGCTGCTGTAACATCTGTACATAACTAACTAATCTAACCTAACCCTAAACAAAAAGTAACACAATGTTCCAGATCTCCCTTGTTCTAGTCATGTCCCCTTCATTCAATCTTCAACATTTAACATATTTTACACTGGGAATCAATTGACCTCCATTGTGGGCTAATCCTATAGTGTGCCTAATTCATTGAGCTGAAAGTGTCATTGGACTTAGCCATGTTCCCTATCTTTTCAATGACACTTGCCCAAATGGGACTAATATGGCCTCAGTTGATTCTCTTAATTTCCATCTGCTCAATTTGGCGGAGAATGAGGATTAATGTGGCCTAAAACAGATTGGTTCAACCTTGTTTCAGTACTCTTTGAAATAGTCAGCAAGGGATTTGTGAAATATGGTGGACTTTAGAGTTTAAACACCATTCAGCATAAAATAAAGGGATAGCAGTAGATTAAGTGGTTGAGCAGGTTGTCCACTAATTGAAAGGTTGACACGTCAATCCTCTTCCGATACTGTTGTGGTGCCCTGAAGCAAGACACTTCATCCATTTTGCTTTCATGTATGGATGAGATGTTTGTGTTTTGCAGTGGTGGCATGGCTGCCACTCTCCATCAGTACACCTCAGGGCAGATGTGGCTGCAGAGGGAGTTTATCACCAACAATGTGTGACTTTGGGGTGATCGAAAAATGCACTCAAAGACGATTGAGTGTCCCAAAGGCACTATATAAATCTAATGCAATATTATTAATTATGTGGCTTGTTTGGTATAAATAATAAATATCAAAACGTGCTAAAAACTAAAGTCCAGCACTTCTTAAAGTAGTTTAAACAAGAGAAAATATTTTCAGTAATATCGATTTCCTCTGCTCGGGTCTGGAGTGTTAGTGTCTTTATGAATTTCAGCCAACATATTTCATGGAAGCAGTTTTTTGCCAGTTGAATTTGAGCCTTGGTCAATGGTAATGCAATCATCCAACTTTTACTCCATTTTCTGTCTGTTCTCGCTGAAAGACCTGAGTGTACAGCCCTGACAGCGGTTGTAGGAATATGCTTTACTGCCACAGACAAACACCCGATACATGAGATCAAATACACTTGAGTATTCATATAGATATATACTGCAGTAAAGCCCTCCTTTGTCTCCTATCAATCCTTCCTTCCCCGGTCCGACTTATTGAAACATGTTTCTTATCCTGCCAACCCTGGCTCCACAGGGACATAAGGCGTTTGAAATACAGAGATAGACGGATCAGAGGAAGAGAATAAGGCCCAGAGACAGAGGTGAAGATAGGCCGATGAAGACATATTCAAAGGGTAAAAAGGACAGTGATTGGAGACAGATAAAGGAAACTAGCCATTGTATTTCTGTATATGGCTGTACGATAGTTGGTAAATTTATCACAATAACAGCAAGCCACTATTCACATCACAAGAAATGAATTGCGATAATGATCTTGCATCCCAAAACCTGGAAAAAAAGTTTTAATGACAATATTTTTAAAAGCCTTGATTTTGCACTGGTTGATCTTGGATTATTCCTGAGGATGGCTGTCCTTTAGTTGCCACTTAGTTCTGGTTCACACCCAGTGGAAAATAAGTGAGAATTAATTGGAACCATGTATAAGTCGTTTTTGGATTTGAGCAAGTTATGTGATTATTGTTTAAACCCTATATTTGTATTATTGCACACCAGGACAAACAATGAAATGGATCACACATCAGACTATGTTAAGCCAGGTATATAATGAACATAATGGGTTTTTCCCATAGTACCAAACATAACATGGGACCTTCACTCACAATCGCTGGATACAACATCAACATAATTACGTCTCACATCTACATAGCCGTTTTTGAGCCGAGATGATTTTTGCTTTTGAAATGATCTTGCTATCATTAGTGATTTGGATTGAGGTCATTAGAATGGCATGTAAACAACCCACTACAATGTATATAGTGTTGTTTCGGGGGAATATTATGTGCAATTTGCTTTTGAATTTCATTATCTCTTCTCCATCTCAACAAGGTACCATATAGACTCAATGGTTCTGATAAAACTGGACTGGAAAAACACTTACATAGCTATGGCTGTTGGCAATAGAGACGTTCTGGCCCAAATGAACTCTCCAGCTATGTAATTGTTAGGGATTTTTTGTTGTTATTGAGAAGCGTTTTTGTGCAATTATTCCCATTTCCACTGTCAAATCTATACGCCATTGGAAAGGGGCAGACTGCACCGATACTTATCATAACTCAAGAAACACATTAAAGAATAACTACGGTGTGGCTGTCAAAGACAATTGCATTTAGGATGCGTGGACACATTCATACATGAGCGAGCACGTTTGGGACACAGGCTAACACGCACACATACATACACAAGGAAAAAGGTGTTCCCATAGATAGTGGAGCCGATGTTCTTAATCCGAAGCAGACCCCATCTGTCTCCCATTATAAAGACTCAGCCTTAGCCCCAAGAATGTCTACATTTCATAAATATTATCTGGGCCCTGGCAAAGCTGGCCGGACAAAAGCCAGAGCACACTGCATTTCTCAGGGCCGCATCAGAGCGTAATTAGCAATCATAACATCATCCCTACATGCCATACTCCCTTATTTTCTGCAAGCCACTTAATTGCCTTGAGGTACAAAAGGGGAAAAAATGGGGGGAAAAGAAGTACATGGTTCCTTAGCCTTGAAAATCTAATTAGATAGAAGTTAAAAGTGGGTCAGAAATACCAAATAAACAAAAAGTTTAATGAAGTTACTGTAGTGGACGTGAGGGCAAGCTCTCTTCTCGGGTTTGGAAACACAACAATTGTAGCACACTGTAAAAACACTGTTATTCTTAAAAATGTATAATTTGTAAAAAGAAAAAAATAAATAATAATATTTCAACTCAGACTAAAGTAACACAAAGTATGTTTTCGGAACAGTTTAAGATAAGATTTTGACAAAAAGTTGCCTTTTTTGAGATTTATTTTAATTTTATTACAATTAAGTTAAGTTATGCCACCATTCCCAACAACTATGGGCCTTAGGTGGGTCACATCCTGCTCAATTGCCAGTCAGCTGAAGGGCTGAACCTATGAAACAGTGAAGAACAACCATTCACTCTTAATTAACTCTTATTAATATTTTTTTTTTCTTAGATTTACGACAAAACTCCTTTTATGCAAATTTATTATTTCAAATGAATAGATGCTTTTACTGTATTTGTAAGGCAATTGGTTTCCTGTATTTATAAAACTAAAGATAACATATTTTACAGTGTGTATGGTGTAGCAATGCCAGGCAAAAGCCCCTGCGGGAAATAAAGGCCTGGGTCAAATATGTCCGACTGTACATAAATGTTGACCTTAAAAACCACAGACAATACAGCGAAAACAAATAAACCCTTCACCTTTTCTTTTACCCTTTTTTGGTTTCCAGGCATCCCATAATACCTGCAGCCGAGAGAGGAAACAGCAGATGACATATCGTACTGTATATAGTCGGAAGAGGCAAAAAAAGATGTAAGCTCATTACTGAGACAAGTTAAAAAACCAGAGAAGAAAAGTCAAAGTTAAGCACTTCCTGAAACTTTCGATCTATCTTTCTTCAAGAGTTTTTACCCCCTCTCCCGGCACCACCACCACTATACCATCTGCACCCTCAAGTCTCTCTCTCTACCTCTCATTCTGTCTTTGAGTTAAGGAGGGTAAGGTAATCGTAATGAAATGACCCCGCGAGGCACTATGGCAGCCCCCTTGCCTGATAAGTTATTCCTGACTGGCTTTTAAGCTGCCGTCAAGCAATTTCCCTTGAAACCGTGCTTTGTTTTTTGCAGTGATGGTGCGTCGTGTGGTGTCGCCGGTGTGTGCTCACGTGTATGGTGGTATTATGATGGCGGTGTAGGTGTCTAAGTGTGTGGCAAGGAAGGGGGGGCCTCGCTTTGACACCCCCCAGCTTCTCTCCCATGAGGGGTACAGATGACAACCTGGAGGTATAGCTGTGACTCGGGTATGCGGGTGTGTCTATTGCAGTGGGAGACGTCTCCTAGATGACAATCCAGCTAATTGAAATGACAGATTATTCTAATGTGCAGAAAGTCATTAAAAAACCCAGCCACCATTTTCAGTGCCTTTTTTCTGTTTCCCCCTTCGAGTATTTCTGTGCCTCTAAGTCTGCTGCTGCTGAGGAGCTGCACTCAAAGGAGATGTTAGCTTTCCTTCCTTCAAGCTCATGATTATTATCAGGATCTCCTGCTACGTACTTAGCAACACTTACTTTTCCACAAAGTTTTGCCACAAATTAGTACTTTTGCTAAATTTTAGGGGTGATTGTTGATGTTAAATCCAACTACCAGGGGTCAAAAAGCAGTGGCGCAAGGCGGTTTGATCTTTACTCCAACCACTTCATACTGCAATTATGTCCTTGAGCAAGACACTTCACCTGCCTTGCCTTAAGTGTATCACTGTGTCAGTGTGTTTGCCATGGTATGTGTTGAAGGGCAGTTTAGTGATTTTATGGCTGCCACATTCCTCTTCAGTCTGCCCCGAGGCAGCTGTGGCTACAGAGGAAAATGGTCACTACCAGTGTGACTGTGGAGTGAATGACTAAAGGGTGATATTGTAAAGTATCATAAAAAAAACAACTTGAAAAACACAATATATACTTATATATATCATTTGTTGTACCCTTCCGAAGCCTGAATAAATAAAGAGAGTTGGGTCAGTAAGGACATGCATATACCAAGTTCAAATGCAAATCGCTTCTCACTTGGAGGTAAATGATTTGCTATAGCCATCGAAGAGAAAAGCCAAAAGCAGGAAAGAAGTTGTGACCGGTGATGTTTAGTTTCCACGTGGCTAATCATGGTAAATACCTAAGGAATGACTGATAAACCACAGTATTAGTGATTATCCCGGGGAGCTACAATATGTACAGCAGGATTACTCCTAGCTTTAAGACACACAGCCACCACACCTTGTCTTATCTCACTACATATAGGACACGGCGTATTGCATTTTTATCAGTCCTCCAAGTGGTGGCGGCGGCCCAAAGAGACAGTGCCAAGTTAAATAAGCCATAAAGCAAGACAAATCAAAGATCGGGAACATCTACCATGCAGGGGTCAAGGGTCAATTTCTGAGTATATTTTCATATCTGATCTCTATATTACCGGAATGACATTTTGGGTTTTCAAGAAAATTCTTAGAAGCCGCAGACACAAACACTAGCTCCGCATATGTGGGTTGTAAAAATAACAACAGGAATCCACATGGTTAGCCGAATAAATCATGCAGCATAGAACGGACTTGATCTCGGAGCCCCACCACAGTCTTCATTATTGTTGCTAAATTTGTGCCCAGACTCTGCAGGGGGACTGTTCATTTTGAGTCAAAAGCTTGTCAAAAAAGGCAAGGTCTGACACAATGCTTGGAATATGTTGAACACACAAGGCAAAACATTCCTGTGCATTCAAATACTTCCCATTTCCAGTTTGTGTGGTTATGTGTTTCTTTTTTCTTCCTACTCAAGCAAACATTGATATCACAATATACTAAAACATCCCACCGGCTGATATGGGATTTTTTTTCCCAGACTGCCTTGCAACTGATGCAGACACCTAAAACACCAACCAGGGATGCATTTTTCCCATTTTCCCCCAAGTGACTCCTCCGGATTTTCCAACCAGTCTCTTCCATTGACATTCCACGGAGGTAAATATTTAACAGCGTTGCTATCGAGTGCCGTGTGCAGTGTGTGGCACAGGCCGAGGTACCGCAAGAGATATGTATATAGACAAGGCTGTTTTATTAAGAGTCACGGCAGACATATTAAGGTAAAGTATGCCTGACACCTAGGAGAGGAAATTGCCAGTATATGACACTATTCCTCAATACCGTGGCAGGCTCGCCTCAGCTCAATTTTGTACGAAGGCGAGTGACAGAGAATGACATGCAGAGAGGGCGGGGTGGTGGGCAGATGAAATAGTGCACAGGTTGGTTTTTCAGGACGGAGGGGTGTGCCGTGTGAAGACGGTGGCCAGGCTGCGGTGGCATGCAGAGTTTGTAATTGCCTTAGTCCACATGAAGGATTGGCCCATAGATAGTGCTGTTTACCTGTGGCCCTATGTTTACTGTTTGGTGGGTGGGATGGAGAAGGCTGCTATGAATGATTAAGTCACTGGGCAATGTGTGCAAGATGGTGGCAAAATGTACGGAAGTAAGGGCACTTGCAGGAAACAGTGTGCACAGTAACAGACTCTTTTTAGAATACAAGTGAAGACTTAAAAGGAGTATCATTGGAGGATCATTCACTGGATCAATGAAAACTGACAGTTGTGACTATGGGCTTTAGATGGTGGTTAAATGTGGGAGTAGCACACAGAGACAAGCATATATTCACTATTCACACTTGCATTGTGAGGCTCTTTTAACAACCGGATTAATAATGCATGTATTCAAATCAAACAGTCATTTTGGGTTAACTGTGGAACTTTTTCAATGTAATAAAAAAAATGTATTAAAAAAATACTAAATTCAGCGTTGCCAGGTATAAGATATGACAAGATAAAGTATATATTTATTATCAAAAGAAAACATCACACAGAAAACCTCCAGTAACACTGAAGTAAAATGCCCTTCAAAGCAATGCAATTCCTCGTTGCACATCAAGAGGGCACTGTTGCCTACAGTCCCAACCCCATCAAAAACCTTGTGGCCTTTAATTTCTCTTTGAAAAGACATCACAATTACATTCTAATTAAAAAGAACAACCTAATTAACCCGGGGAATGTATTCCATAATTTCAGTAATGTAACATGATCAGCCTGGCTCTTGTAAAATGATAGGTGATAAAAGCAAAAGCAGAAATTAAAACCACTTACTAATTAAAATGGGCTGAGATAAACACAGGATTACAAAAATGAAGGAATTGGCAAAGACTTTATAGTTTTAAGTAGTTTCATTATTACCGTGTCAAATATGAATTCTAGTCATCACATTTTTTATTTGAAAAAACTCAAAAGCAGTGATTTGGGATGAGAGGCGCATCACACAGCATGCCTTCCCCTCCTCGTCCAAGTCCCCAAACAGACCGATATTCAAGCACTATATCTTTAAACATGCAGAACAAGAAACCTAGCTGCGAGTGAAACCACCACATCAAATTGCTGTAATAAATTCCTCATAATTCAATAAAAACACAGTCGACTTTTTGTGTAGCTCATCCAATTTTTATTTTATATTTATTTATTTTTTTACTACTCTTCTGTATTCCGAGACATGGCGTCGTGCACCGGAATGGAGGCACTTGACTGCTCCTGACTTGTGATTCGAAAATTGAACCAGAGGACAAAGGGGTGACGCGACGATGAGGTGGAGAGACACAAGGAGAAAATGAAACGCACAATACACACAACTTGACACACAATACACTTGACTGGCTCATCTGCAGCACCACCTCCTCCACCACACATTCCCCGCTTGGCAATATATCTGTCAAAGCCCTCATCACCATCACAAGGTATAGAGTCTTCCCCTGATAATGATCCATTTAAAGTAAATAGCTTTGATCATCAGCATAGTAACCATTATCACAGATATATGGGCGAACATGTGACTACTGAGGTGTCACTGCATACTGATGTTTGTAATATACATATTCATTAATGTGTGGGTGGGGTACTTTCAATATCAGCCTCTGCCATTTAAGCATCATTTAATGGTATATAAAGAGGTGCAGCTTTTAACTTAATTTTGATATAAAAATGGGGTTGTTCTTTCACAAACGGATGATCTGAAAGTGCCATTGAAGAAAACACCTAAATGGCAAACTGAAAACTTACTAGCACTAAGTTCTATAAATGAAAAGATTAGAACACAGCCATTACTCTCAAGTTCAAACTTGTCAAGTTATGTTAAACACAATTCATATCCATAAAATGTCTGTCTCTGTCTATATGCGAAAGTTACAAAACAGGGAAAATGTATTGGGTGATTGTACGACACAAAACAGGAAAGGTTATAAAGCTTATGTACTGTTTTTGAACATCAATCTGAAATACCATTTATCATTGAACTTCTAAAAACATTTTCTGGATTTAGTTTTTGGTGAACAAAAAACGATCTTTAGTTATGTGTCTTCGTTCTATGAATATTGGTTGCTTAATTACTTAATGTTATGGTTACTGAAAGTTACTGTATATACTGTGTGCTCATACATCGTGTTGTCCATTAGCATAATTTCATGCATTTTGCATGCCTAAGTATTGCATCTTTTAATGCTGGTCACATTCAATTGAAGGGCAGCATAAAACAGGGCATTTGTTTTGATAAATTATTCCGTTCCAACACCACTAGAGAGCTATTTCGATGTGTACAAGCCAAACGTAATGTCCAGGAATTAGCCCGAACATGATGTGTGGAGTGTGCATATTTTCCACTTCTTCATTAGAAATGTGATAAATTATGCCAACGTAGCTTTTCAATGATGATTAATTAATAAAGCAGCATAATTAAAATTCAACTTTTGAAGAGTTGTTTTGTAGGCCATAGTGCAGACCCACACATAGACTATACTCAGAGGTGGAGTGGTGTGTGGCACAGCCTGGGGCTACCTCTCTGCTGCTGTGGCCCTGATGCCCTCCTGCTTCTGTCAGACCACCATTCACAATCAAGATGCTTTCAACATGTCTCTGAACCTAAAGTGTCAGCAACTAAATGTACGTTGTACAAAGACGGCAATGAATATCCAGTTCCCCAAGGCTTAGTCCTTTTAATGGTAGCACGACCCTAGAATATCTGTAATCACAAGTATTGTCTGACATGTTAAAGCTGCAGTTCTGACCACATACACACATATACATACATATCTCCACTTCTAATATGCAGTAAATAATGAATGAATGTTTATCCTCCGCTGTAACCCTGCAGTACAAAACACTCTAGTGATGCGCCACTGTCTTTATACAGTTTTCTTGAAAATGCAAGAACTGCACAAGTGTCAGAATTACAAGCTTTTCTAGAAGTTTTTTCATCATGACATCTCAATGTATGGCTTCAACTAGATCTCTGTATGCAATGTCTTATCCCTACGAATATGTTCTTTTTTACCATTCCGTAGATGGGCTATGAATAACAACATTAATGCTACTGTCAGTGTTTCTCATTCCATTAGTACTATACATGTGATTATACTTTGTGCTTTAAGTTGTTTGTACTAGTAACATAAATGACCATTAACACAATTTAAAAAATAATTGATAAAAACAAGCGTCATACGGCCCACAAAGAGGCATTTTTAAATATAAAGATGTTGAAATGTGTAATGGCTGATGTTTAACTGCTACTGTGATGATGAACAACAAATCCTCCAACTTCAAGGAATCTCCAACCTGACTTCATCTCACTGATACTGATTAGTGCATTTCTAATACATAAAGATCATATTTGAGGTAAGGGAACTAATCACATTTACAAATAAAGCACATTTTGTAAACTGCAAAAAATTGCCTCCCAATATAGCACAGAGGTGTAACTCTCAGGTAGCAGCATTATTAATGTTTAGAATTACCAGAGTATAACTTTGCATTGCAATGCATATTCTTTTCATTATGCTTGTTTCCTCAAGCATTCAGTTTGTACAATATTTTCAGTGCTTCAGATAATGAAGATTTACTGTATATTATGCAGATAGGGACCCACTTTCCTTTCAAAACATCCAATATAAACTTGGTGGGGCTCATTCTGCATGTCAGGATACACTCACAGAATTAATGTAATAAAAACACACATGCGACCTTATAAAGGTTAATGAATATAAATATAAACAGTGGGATATGAGCTGGTTCAGTGTGTGTATACAGAGAAAGGGGCGCAGGTAGTTTGTCTGGCCGGGGAGGAGGAGGTAGTGCCTGGTGCTGTGCCAAGCCAAACTCTTCAAGCATGCGGCAGCCCTAATGCTCTGCTTCTGATGTGTGGCACTGAAAAACCACAGGAGCGCTCGGCGGGTCCACTAAAACGCCATCACTCACTCACACCCGGGCAGAAGCTCACCAAAAACCACTGCAAAACTAGAACAAGTTAAGGTTACGCAAATGGGAAGGGGGGAAGCTGATTGCATGAATTGATTTTAGTTTATTAACAGGGAAGAATGCAACAATGTGACTAGTATCTCTGTCAATGGAAGTCACACGTCACATGTCAAACACACAAACTGCTTTACAGCTGTAGTCCAAAGGTGTGATAAACAAAGGAATTGTTAATAAATGTTTCAAATTAACTATATATGTTCTATGATGTAAAGCATAGCGCCAGAGGCCAGGGACGGACGACAGACTTCACATCATCGTCAGATAGATAATTTTTTGGTTTGTTTGTTTTAACAATTTCCATTTTTAAGAAAGCTCCAGAAAACAGCTTGAATACAGGCTTTTCCAGAATGGTAAAAAATAAAATAAAAAACACGAAAAGTGATGCAGAAGTGTAGTTTGAGAACAGGTGGGGGCAGTACACGGATTTTTACAGTGTAGGTGAGCACAAAGAGCCAGGGTTAGTGCCACGCTGGAATAACCGCAGGATTGAAGAATGGCGGGAGGGAAAAGGCGGAAAAATAGAGCTACTATGTATTCAAGGTGTCTTAATGCATATTCCATTCATCTCGAGCCTTCAGGAAATTCCTCATGCCTCGGCTGGTATCAGATCCAGGCCTATCAGATGGACGCATGTGGACGATTGTGGAGCAGATCAAAGGTGTGGCCGTGGTTTATAAAGTCGACTTGCCATCTAGAGTCAGTTCATTTGTCTTAAATGGCGGCTCATTCCTCTTGTCAGATAGGAAGAAAGTCTATATATAGCTGTGATTAAGATGTCTGGAGCAACTCACAGGCTTGAGTCAATAAGAGGCTGTTTCTAAAGGCCAGGAATGTAGTAAGTACTTATTAAGTGTTTTGAATTAGCTGTTGTTTTTGGCACGACGTACATAGAGGAATGCATATCTTTGATCCAATCACTCCACACTTTGTTTTTTATAATTTGGCGTGAGTGTTTGTGGTGATTTAATACAAAAAAATGTGGGCTACAACAAAAATACAGAGTTTCTCAGGTGAAGTATACAGTAAGTAATACTGGTAAAACTGTAAAAACTCTGTGCCCCAGGGCTACAATGGTAGTTTACCACCACTATGTGACATAAACAAATGTGTTGTAAAGTGCTTAGTACAGAGACCAGTAATGATGAATTGTTGGTGTGGATCGGATTTTTTAAATCCCGTACCAGTGTGAGATAGGGCCAAAATACTAACTAACTACAGCCACAAAAGATGAGTAAAGGCGTAATTATTAGTGTTAATTCATTGATTCTTTATAAACGTATGGCTCAAATATCAGGGCTGTGTGCTTCAGTCTGCACTATGCAAGAATACATCCTTTCATAAATTCAACCTCTAGCACTAGATATCACTTACATGGCATCAGTTGGAACAGGCCTTTGAGTTAGGGGTCACCACTGATACTGACTGAGTCAAACCTTTGCTCTTGCCTGCTTAGTATCATTTTGTGAAGTCCTCAGAGTCTTCTAGCAATCTCTAAGGCCCTTTTCACCAGGTAACTGCCGCCCCAGGGGGGGGGGGGGGGGGGGGGGGGGGGGGGGGGG
>JAVQKC010032733.1:0-49478 GCA_036025475.1 Philypnodon macrostomus | reverse complement strand
CTCTCTCACAGTGGACATGCACCTACGATGAAAATTTCAGACCCCTTCATGACTTCTAAGTGGGAGAAATAGCAAAATAGCAAGGTGTTCAAATACTTGTTTTCTTCACTGTAGATAGTGATATAGGCCGAGAATGAAAGTGTTCAGGGGTTAGGGGAGGAGAATTGTGTTACTTTGATTTGATCTACCTCCAGAATGTTGTTACTTATAAATGCTAACACTCTTCTCACTAGATGGCATAAACCTCCATCCGCAAGACAACCAATGAACTAAAATAAATATGCAGAACCACTTTACTACTCACTGATTGAATGAGGAGATGTCCGACGGTCTGCTTGTCGTGCCACTGGTGCACACAATCGGAGACCTGATCCAGGAAGTGCTCATGGTGCTCAAGGATTTCTGGGATTTGGTAGAACATTTCGTCCACCAGCAGAGGATCCACTAAAGGGCCGCTGTCCGGCTGTTTGAGAGGACGCATGTAGCCCTGGACAAAACAGAACAACCAGTCACTGACTCATCCTCACTGCAGGCAACTATTTCTTCTTTCTGGCGAACCATAAAGAACTGGACTGAATACTGAAAATATATTCCCTTTACCTGTGACCCTTATGGGAACTGCTAGTCTACACTTGTATGTACATTGTATGAAAAGTGACAATCAACAGACATCATCTGCCTATTTCGGGGTAGGTTTGTGGTATGTGCCCTGTCAGGAATGTAATAAAACGACATTTCATTGTGATCTATTGGGACTGGTGTCTGGGGGTGGGACCAGTTTTTATAATAGACACATGATCACATCCGACACCTTCATCAAGCAGTCGCCGTGGAAACACTTATACTTTCTCTGTGTCGCCATGGGAACGCAGGCCAGAATTATTCACTTTGTGGCCACACACGAATACACAATATTGTGAATCACATGCATGTATTCCAAATTCAACACAAATGCAGTGATCGCCCACACAGGTGACAGGTTATACAACAATTATGGAGGTGAAAGAGAGGTGTATAAGACTTTTTTTTTTTTTTTTTTGTGGGTTTTTTATGCTAGCTAGAAATTATTTTTTGTGTGAATCTGGATCATATCTGGATCCAGAATATCTTGGCTCTGAGACATAAACCCATGGTACAGCCTTCACCTGGTTAAGCCCTACACACCATTTCTCTCTGAGATTAGAATAAAAAGACAGAAAGATGAGCGCAGCCTACAACCACTGATAAAATAATAGGATTAACTACCTGCCCTTCAAAAATGTTTGGACTTTTGAAGACTAGGATATTAGGATAAATATCAGCAAAATAAACTGCATATTCCTTTTGTATAAAACGTGCAGAGTTACACATACTTTATATTTACACATATTATGTAAGAACACCATTCATCGGGGATCATATTTAATGGTTGGTGTAGAGTACAGTATAAAAGTGTGTGTGCTGTGCATATGCCTGTGTGGGTTTCTTATGCTGATACCAGTGAGATGTGATGGGGGTTTAGCAGATTAGCCAGACAAGATGAATAACAATAAGTGGATTACATAAGAGCAGTGTTTCACAGGCGGACATGAGTGACAGTCTCTTACTTAGAATACCAGACATGATGCACACACTGGGTGTCCTTGCCTTTCTCCTTCGCTTTGTGTAGAGTGTGACGACAGATTTGCGTGTTGCTTACCTGAATAAGAGTACGCAGTGACTCCACATATGACTGTTCAGTGTCCAGGAGAGTCATCATGACATGTTTTCTCATGTCCTTGAAAGACAAAAGGAGACAAAAGGCGATGTTACATTAAGCGTTATGTACTTGCAAAAGCTATATTCTATATATATTATAACTGTAGGTGTTATACAGTATCATGTAGTGTGATATACAGTATAGCTCAGGGCTGGGCAAACTTTTTGACTCAAAGGCCACATGAGGTTTAGAAATGTGCCAAGTGGGCCGGCTGATATTGTATTCTTTGTATTCTTGACAAATGAGACATACAGCCTTCGATTGAACCTCAGTGAAAAAAAAATTCAATGTTGAGTTAACCGGTTACTGTAGGCTATAATAACGTGAGCGATATATTTTATGATTTAAAAAATATGAGAAAATGCATGGTGGCCAGACTCCTGGTATAGCTAGTCAATATGTTAAGTGTGTTAATGTAACCCCTTTAAGCTCAACAACTATTACACATTCAAGTCCACAGAAGCTAAATTTAAAAATAGCTCCTATGAACCTAGCTATTGGCCCAGTCTCCCTTTACCCTACCCTGTACTAGGCTACATGAGCATTTTGACAATCTTGTGGTCTGCCATGGATTTGCAAAGTGTATGTCCATCATCACATAAGAATTCAGTTAGACAGGGCATGGTTCAGCTCAGACTGTAAAGCGTGAAGCCCATATTGAGAGCTTGAAAAGCTCGCCCTGGCATTGTGAGTTCGACTCACAACAGTTTGTCTCCCTGATTTCTTGTTGGAATACTGTCCTATCAATAAAGTTGAAAAATGAAAGGCTTAAAGTTCCAGTGCAGTGACATAAAACAGTCAGTCCAATGCCCAAACTCTTATGTTAAATCACAATTATGCTACAAACTGCATGAGTAATGGGGATCATTCTTATTTAATGATATGCCAAAACAAGTACAAAGTCGCTCTTAAGAGTTACTCCTAAAATACTTTTGTGCCAAATAGGTCTTAAATATCAAGCCCTGTGGCGTGTTTAACCAGCGCTCTTTCTTTCACATTCAAATACACACAGGATGTAATTCACAGAGGAGCCTTCTTGTCCCTCTTCCCTTACCCCATCGTCTGCCAGCAGCGATCTGCCATATAAATAACCAAAACAATAAGTTCCCAGAAAGGCCATGTTTAGTTTGTGGCGTCCCCAGGGCCCTGTGAGGTACCACCGCAGGGTGAAAGGTGCCGTGTGGCGGACTGTATGTCAAGGTCTGAAGAACATCATGTCAGTGGGAAATGAGCTTTTCAATGGAAGAAAGGGCACAAATTAATTTATTTTGATTCAACATAATAATACTGTCTTAACAACAAACAGGCACATGGAGCAGAGTTGGGTAGAGAAGCCAATATTTTTACTTAAGAGTACTGTTACTTCAAAATAAAATGTAAAAAGTACTGGGTGAAAAAACTACTCAAGTACTAAGTAACTGTTTGAGTGTAATGTCATAAATAACACAGAAAAAAAGTACTCTTACTCATTCTAGATTTCCCAAATTTTACTCAACAGTAGTTACTTTAAAATATTATTACTCAAGTAAAAGTGAAAAGTATTGTGTAGTAAAGCTACTCTATGAAGTACAATTTAATCAAAAAGTTAAGTAAATGTAACTGATTACTCCCCACCTCTGACATGGAGATTCTATGCTATGTTATTGGACCTTTAAACATGCATTCTCCTCATTACTGGTATATCAGTCAGTAGGTCGTCACAACAGATGTTAGCAACATACAGGACATAACATTTCCAATTCATGCAACTATACAGAATAAACACAGCCATCTCTAAAGTCCTTCAAATGAAACCTTGTTGAGCTTAATCAAATTAAAGAATGAATGCAGCTCAAAAGGTGAAGTAAAGCAGAATCAGAAACAGCATGAAGAGGAAGTTCCCTCAAGATACAAATGATCTTGTTTTTGGCCAATCAACTTATTAGATTTCTGTTTGTGTGTCTGTCTCTTCCACACAAATAATAATGCAAGGAATGCTACTTTAATTTTTCTAACAAGGTTTCCATAGTAACCGTAGCAGAGAGGCCGACAGGTCATAGGAACGGTCAAGTGTAATACAAAAGCCATGACTAAAACAATCCCACGACAAGTCACCAATGCATCTCTCCAGGACCTGTACACCTCCAGGACACTGAGGCGTGCAGGTCGGATCACAGCCGACCCTTCTCACCCGGGACATGGACTTTTTGACCCACTCCCCTCAGACAGGAGGGTCCATCCAGACCAGCACCTCTCACCACACGAACAGTTTCTGATTTCAACAGTCAAACACAATTTCAACATTTTAGCCTGAAATTGTTTGCTCTATCAAAATGACAAAGACTCAAAATTAGGTTTGTGGGCCACTGAATGAGTAGGAACAGTTTATACATTACATACCTCAAAAAGGTAGTTTCATATATATGAAAATACTTTTTTACACAATAATCTTTTCCCCCGAACAGGTGCACTCAATTTTCAATAGATTTTGTTGATTTGTGTTGTTGTTAACCGTGATGTGAACAATGTGACTAAAGATGCTCACAAGTGAGCAGGTGCATAGCCTAAAGACTGAGGGCACAAGTATACATATATTATATTAATATTAATATTATTAATAATAATAATATATTAGATTTATATTACCCTTTTAAATGCCACAATGCTTTTTCAAAGTGCCATATTTTGAGTCCATAATTCATTCACACCAAAATCACACACAGGTGGTGACGGAAGTGTGGCTGCCATTCTGCACCTACGGCCCCTCCAACCACCACCAAACACCATTATCCATCAACATGCTTTAAAGATACATAGTTTCATTGTGTGTTGGACACAAATCATACAATTCAAAGCTTACAATTTTTATGGCAAATTTGCTAACTAACTAAAAAGAAATCATCCCCTTGCCTCTTTCACAGACAACATTGCTAATATTAAAAAATATCATTGAGATATATATATATATATATATATATATATCCATCTTTCTATCTATATCTATCTATATCCATCTATCAATATCTATATCTATTTTTGCATTTGCATTTCCTGTCAGATTCATTAATAGCATCTTTACCAGGAAGTGGGCTGCATTCTCACATTGAACTTAGAGGATGTATGTTAGTGCCAGGTGCGAACAGAACGACTAGAGGCACTTATGCTTCATGTAACAACATCCTGATGAAAGATGCAAGGTGTGCCACACAACAAACTCTGCCTCCTCATCTGAGCACTGTCATCACACTCCCCCTCCCCAGTGACGGTCTCCCCTGGCAACGGACTGCTGGCAAAAGCAGCAACAAGCAACAGGCTGCCTCATAGCCCCTCATAGCACAGAGCATCTTTATCATCTCTTCCGTTGTCCTCACACATAAAACTGAATGAGCTGAAGTCTGGTCTTCTGCCAGCCATCTAAGTATTATGTAACACAGGCATTAAAGGACTGTGTATATAAGCATGGATGTGCCTATGCACCAGGCCACAGACATCTTCGATCGAGGCTATACTAAATCAATACATTTCTATTTTTACATAATTGATTGCTCTCCGGAGACTTGCATACATTTTCACACGCTTATTACATCACTTTTATTAAATTACAAACTAGGGATGCCTTATGAAAGATAGTAGGCTATCTTTTCCAGACTAAGAAATCAACATATAAATAACTGCTTTAAATATATTTATTAATCCATAAATATTATTTTTATTACATTTTTCTCGATAAAGTTAGACATTTCCAATAGTCTTTTATTTCTCTGTTTCTAACCCTAAATATTAGAAGTTATCCTTTAAGAACAACAGATTAACATCATCCATCTGTACAGGCCGATACCGATGTTGAGTCAAACGAACACTAACAAGATACTGGCTTCTAAGTGATTCCATGCAGCGATTTCCAGTAAAGAATCATGCCTGGAGATCGCAAGCATGCAATACATCCAATACTAATAATACCTATACTCATTTTATATTAAGTAATGTTACTGGCCTGTTCCCAATTCTAAAAAAATTTTGTAGCTGCTGTAGAACTGACAGAGACGTGGCAACCATAGCGCACCAACGGCTTCCCCAACCCTCACCAAATACACCAGGACAATCACACATTTCAGGCAAAATTGGTAAGAGTTTTGTCTTTTTTATTACCCAATCAGTTTCCAAATAATAAGCTTTTTCTCTGAGATTGTGTAGGAGGAGGTGATTTCCTAAGCCATCCCAGTAAAAGCTGTAAACACAAGTCCTGCAGATGGCCATATTTCTCAGTGGTTTAGCACCAACTTATTGGACTCTCCCACTCATTCACTTCAGTACTTGGCGCAGATTAGCAGGATGAGTGTTAAGATTAGCGCTACAAGTCCAGCAGCTGTGTTTTGTCTGTGAATGAGTGAGCGCATTCAAGCTATTTCTTCCCTCAGTGAAACAGAAGCACAGCAGGACTAAATGTTTTTTGCGATGGAAAGTGTTGGACCTAATGAGAAGATTGAGTAAGCTATAATGGTGTTAGCAACATGTCTGAGAGAAGTAAATGACATTAACAAAGAAAAACAAAAAAGCATTTTGAGTAGAATTGTGAACAGCTCATATGAATTATAAAGCTCTGACAATTACCTCTCCATTGGACAGAGGACTCCCAGCGCAAACTCCATTCCCATTCAAGTTCCCGATATTGTTGTTATTTCGGAACTGCTCCATGTTATTGTCCCTATCTCCCGTTTCTTCCCCTTCGCCAGAATCTCCTCCGACTTCATCCCCTGTATTCTCCACATTCTCATTCATTTCCTCCAAAGCGATGCTGAATTGGGCTAGGGTCCGAACCATCTGCAGCATACGGAACGACGAAGTGTCTCTAGGACGATGGCTGTTTTCCTACTACGAGAAGTCAGCTTGCATCACCTCATACAACCATCTTCCTTCAAAGTTGTTGTTTAGATTTTTGGGGATAATTTAGTCCTTTTAAAAACAGCTGAATTTCTGCTGCTGTCAAAGGCAGGTAGGTTCGGCTGCTGTAAATTTTGAGTGTCAGGCAGCATGCGTATGGAGAGGAAAACGCACTTGAACGAGATGTGAGCGCATGAGGTGTGGGGACTATGGAGAGATTGTGTGTGTGTGTGTGTGTGTGTGTGTGTGCGCGCGCGCCCTCCCCCGGCTGTATATAATGAGAGGCAGCAGGCAGGGCAGACGCTAAGAGTAAAGACCCGACCAATCCCTCCACAAATAATCGATGAAGGCTTCTGGGAGTGAGCTAACAAGCAAGTAATCCGTCGTTTGCTGCATCATCTCAGCCGTATACCATGACAACATGTTCACAATGTCCCAGGATTCCATTGAGAAATACATGTTCAATTTCAAAGCCCTGGGAGACTATAACCATGACAACAGCAAGAGATGTAATTCTTCATCATAGTGCATTCAGACAGCTTCTAAACACTTGCTTTATCTGCTCAAAATTGACCGACCACCAAGTCCTTTTATATTTCATTTGCAATTTCACTTGTATTCAATAAAGAATATTACAAACAAATAGCTCACCACTTTTAAGATTTTTGAGAGAATCACATCAGCTACATTACAAATGTATTTCAAATAGAATTGTTGACCTTGTAGTATGATATTTTTATATCAGTCAAAGCTAAACTACAATTGGATCCTGTTGAGTAAATAAGTGACTTCAGTTCCTGTCCCTCCAGCAGAGATCAGATGGTCACAACAACAACAAAGGTTACAAAAGGGCACGTAAAGGTCAAGCTCGGGGCAGAAAACTGGCTTTAATCCTTGTTGCCATAGAAACAATATCTGGTGACAGAGATCGAACATGACAGTCTCAAAGTCATGGACATATTGTTCTCTGAAGCAGGAAATATTTGCTGAATCCATGTTTAATAACGACAGATAGGTAAAACACAAACACAAACTGGGTCAAGGCAATAGCAAAAAGTTGTTTACGGTGAGTTAGCAAAAATAAAAAGGTGAAGTAGAACATTCCTGCATGAAGTGTTTATGGAGGACATGGCGGTTCAAACTGTAGTCCATGTATAAGGTTGAGTTCAATGATTAAAGTAGGATTTGTGGCCTTTGATGGATAAACTCTGTGTACTTTGACACAGTGTTTTGGTCTGCAATAATTCTGTAACTACTAAGTCCTGTACTATAAAGCCCACAGCTAATCCTGCGTTATACATTGGTGTAAATAAAATAACAATCAAGAAATTTGCTAAAGTTCTCTTGGCAATGACATTAAACAAATCGAGTCAATTGATAATCTTGTTCAGGTACAATTTTCTACACTTGGGGCACTACAAAACTTTGTTCTACACCAAAACAAAGCACATTTTCACACCAATTACCTCTGTTAAAACTTAAATAATGATCCTCAGTGTAACATTGTTTCTATGGCTGCACATTCTGTCTAATTTTACCTAAAACCCTATAAAATGTGGTATGCATTTCCACAGGTGCCCAGAGACATCATCATGGCAGATATAAATGGGCAGCTCGGAGACAAAGCATTCTCTCTGAATGAGTTAGTGGTTCACTGCAGCCTGACCCAGATTTTCTAAGTGCTGAGAACACATACACATACACATACACATACACGTTCATCCACTTAGGTATATATAACAACAATTATTACAAACAGAAAATAGGCATATTGAAATAAACCCAGCTCACTACTCAATTTGTTAGCATAAAGAAGTGGGTCTACAACCTCTCCGATTCAACACAAAAAAAAAAACTGGCCAATCATAAAAGTTTATCTTACAAATGTTTTATATACGATGCTGTGTCATTGGTTGAACATTTGTTGATTGAGCTCTTAATTTACTGTTGGTTAATGTCTATCCAAATGCATTTGTTGTGCATAATTTGTATAATACTGTCCCTTAGTAATAAAACTTAAATCTGGTCCAAACTCATTTACTTGTCCTGAAAAGGGAAAACAATTGACCAAGCAAATATGCAAATTAAATATACCATCGATATTTGTAGTGTAATCTAACAAAGCCAGTAGCAGACCCACTCATATACAAAAATATGTAGTGTCAAGAGTAGGCTAGATTTCACTTCAATTCATCTACTAATATGATCCCAGCATATTCAACCTGTGTACTGCTGTCTAGCTGTGTCACAAAGTGTTAGCTAAGTGCAGCTAAATGACAACTGATAGCCCACAAACAGCGAGTCAGGCTTGAGTCAGTCTAAGCATAAACATGTAGGAGTAGAGGATGACACCTGTCAGCACGGCCCGCTCAGTCACCAGGTGTCTGTTCTGTCTGTTTATGTGAGATATAGACAAACACAATGTAACCTTAGGCCAAGTGGACGCATCACTGACCACAACATCAAAACAAGATTCACTAAGAGACGTACACACCTGCACATCAATACAACAGGTGGCACCAGATCATGTATGGCAAAACTTTGGAAGAGAGCCATGGGAACGAAAAGTCAAACTGGTGATTTATAGGGGAAAATCTGCAATACCCTTCACCTAAAAAATCATATTACTTTATTTCTGTTTAGTCTGTACCACTTTACAATTTATAATAAAAACTTTGAGTGTCAGGTAGAGCATTGGACGATTAGCAATACTGTGTGTGACTGCGGAGTGAATGATGACTGTTGCAAAGGGCTCTGAGTGAAAAGTGCTATCTGGTCAACATGTGAATAGGTACCGTATTTTCCACACCATGAGGCGCACTTAAAAGCCTTTAATTTTCTCAAAAACCAACAGTGCGCCTTATAATCCGGAGCGCCCTATATATGGATTAATTCTGGTTGTGCTTACTGACCTCTAAGTTATTTTGTGTCACATGGCGCTCAAGGCGCTCCGTCAAAATGTTTTGGTACGACTTATGTTTTGATATGACCCCAAAATGCCCATATATTTTTTATGTGTTACAACTGAACAAGGTTGAAAGTTATTGTGAATACACCATTAACGTTTGAACAATGTTGAGTTATTGTGAACGCGTTTAATAAAGTTTGACTGACTGACTTGTCTGACTGTGTTGTTTCGCTTAATGCGCCTTATAATCCAGTGGGCCCTATAGTGCGGAAAATCCGGTATTACAATTGTTTTTCCTATTAGAGCCTTGAATGAAAATGTGTTGTGTGACTAAATATTTAAAACTCAAATGTGATTTTGAAGCAGTTTTAACTTGCTTCAAAAAAAGTTTTTCTTATATCGTGCCACAGTTTATGCCCCTAATATAATCATTTTTAATATGCCATGTGTCTCTAGGCAATGACTGTGTGACTTTTTATGAAAACATACTAGCTAGTTTTGGCTCTGCTAGTGTGTCACAAATAAAGACTGTGATAGAATTGGCAAAAGTGGCCTGAGCATCCAGTTAATCCGTTTACTGCTTAGTTCATACAATTGGGCTGTGTTAATGGATGAGTTAATTTTGTTTTTCCAAAAGGCCACTTGATTTATGTAACTGTTCCCTGCTGCCAGCATTTCACATTTAAGCTATGCTGTGTCATTCACTCAAGCTGGAATATCACATTATTACTGGGTCATTACCAGACACTAATTTCCTGTAGACTTACATGCCTCAACCTTAACTTATACATACAAACATATATTTACCCTGAAGGTCAAACTCTTATAAACACGGATAGGAACTCACACATGGATTTACAAACACAAGGCAAAAAAATGTTTGAACAGCATATAAAATGTAAATTAAAAATAATAATCAATAGACCATAACTGGTAACAGATTAAGATAGTTAGTAAAAGTTAAAAGCTAAGATGGCTGGGTATAAAAGAAGGGTTTTATAGATAGAGATTTGCTACTAGTAAATGTATTGGGCACTCAAACTGTTTACGTTCAGTATTGTTTGATTATGGTATATAGTGAAACATATACAATTTATTTTACATTGTATTCATTGACTTTACTTTTGTATTGAGTTTGTATGCAAAAACACTGACTTCTGTTCGGCATTTGAGCTTCCGGGCAGTGTGCCAGAAAACACACAGTAAACAACTGCACCACCTGGCTATTGCTTCTAAATCCAATCACTCTTCATTGAAGCAGGTTTGACAGAGGGCAGCAAAAAGAGAAGGTGATGCATTATTTTATGTTCGATAAACGGATAAATGATCATGGGTCCCAATCTTTCCATCTTGTTATTAAGAGCTATTTCCAGCCAGAATGAAATTGTGAGCACACAAGCAAGAGGTGATAACAGGCTACAGGAATGAATAGAGAGACTGGATGAACTCATGTATTCTAGTACCTGTAGGCCCATATAGGCTACTGTATCTACTGTTCAAAAACATTCTGTGCAAAGAGTATCACGTGAGTTGGGGCAACATACTTTTTAAATGGAGCTTTTTGTTTCAGCATGGGAACCAGAAAATAATACTTATATTAGAGATATTTTGCATTTATAGTCAAAATAACTTAAGTTTAAAGAGTCCTGTTAGATGTTTGTATACTGTATCTTGAGAAAGTATATATAATAATAAGTCATTTTAGAAAAAAAATGTGACGATCACCATGGTTACTGAATACATTTGTCCATTTTCCCCCACACACAAATGAAATAATATAAATGCAATACAAGGCAGCAAAATAGAGAAAAGTTAACATAAAATAACTACATCAAATGAGTGACACCAGGTCTTTTAGTTTAAAATCTTTCTAGGAAACAGTGGTGAAATGCACAATGAATGAGAATGAAGTAAGGGAGATTTTGTGAGATGTAGATAGTGGGAAGAAGGAGGAAGAAGAAGACTTGAATAACAGCTCAGATATTGGCAGAACTGACGTGAGAGCTCCTCAGAGTGGGCTGAACTGTTTGGCAGCGTGTCTAAGTCTCTCAAAGCAGTGGTGGCAGGTTGTCAGTGGGTCATAAATTGGGGACAGACCGGGACTCTCGTGAAAAACATATGTGAAAAATGGCATTTAGTTTCATTTTCTGGCCTGCGTGTAGAGTTGTGTATGTTAGGAGTAAGCTGAAACGGCTGTGTCGCGCTTTCTTGCCTGAAGACAAATGAGTATAAATAACTAGAGAGAGCAGAGCTGGATGGAGCCCAGAATAACCGTAACCCCTGAAGTCCTGGAGGCGCAGCTGAACAGTGTTGAGTCAGCCATGTTGAACCAGCATGTGTGCTACTGTGTGCGTGTACGTATCCAACCACGCAATCTATTTAGCTTAATGCAACACTAGATTCCCAGGATTTATACCCACTATAAGGGACTGCTGCCATTTCACATAGGACCATTTACAAAATTAACAAATTAGAGCATCACGAAAATAATTATTTCAGTAGTTCAATTCAGAATATATTGCAATATTTTAAGCATTTATTTTATATATATTATGCAAAGATATAATCTAAATGTATTTAATTATAAACTGAATTTTATTTTTCATATATCAGTCGCCATACCCTCCTTACTGTGGGTTCCCTCCCGCTGACTCCCACTTTAAACGGCATGCATGTGAATTACTGAATCTAAATTGCCCCTATTGAATGGGTGTCTGTTTGTATGACTCAATGTCATTGTCTTGGGTGTACCCTGCCTAATGCCCACAGTTGTCATTATAGGCTCCTACTGTAAATAGTTGGATCTAAAATATTTCAAAGATTTCTATGACGTTGTACTAAATAATGTCACTTAAATTCATTGTATTCAGCAGAAACATCTATGCTCTTTTTGTTTGTAGGGAGTCCTGCGGATGGGATCCTCTTCCCAGGGGACCAAGTACTTCAGATCAATGATACAGTTATGGAGGATTTGAGTTCTGAGCAGGTGGAAAACATCTTGAGGTGAGACTCAATTTCCAGTTCATGTAGCTGACTCAATCACTTCTCAGAACAAAAGCAACCAGTGTATCTCGTCAAGTCACTAAAATGAATGCCGTTCGTTGTTTGCACTGCTGCATTTCTTACACACAGGACCATGTGAATCACTAATGGTTCAGGGCGTGTGCATGTGTGTGTGCGTGTGTGTGCGTGTGCGTGAAAGGCTTAGCAAGTCAAGGCCAAAGGGTCAATATAGAAAGTGCTTCTTTGACAGCTGGACACAAAGATAATGATGTCTTCTTGTGTGTGTATTTTCTTCTCTCAGGGACATGGAGGATTGTATCACTGTGACTATCCTAAGGCACATGACAGTAAGTACAAAGAAGATATTGACAAAAAACACACCTCCAAGAATTCATCAACACAATCATTCATTTAACTTCAAGCTTTGTGTGTGTCTCTAAGCACTGATTAACTTAGTAGATGTGGTGAAACAGCAAATAGTTTTCATGTTGTCTATAAGTTAACAGTAAAATTGTAAAAGACATAGGAGTTGTACTGGAGCAGAGCAAGCAAAAAGTGGAGGAAAGTTGAAACTGCTACAGAAATAAAACATGCTGCCATTATCTTTGAATAAATAAATATATTGAGTAATAAATTAAACCAGCTTTATTGATACAGAATGAATGCAACTAATCAACTAATAAAAATGTTAGTCGACTAACCTCACTGAACAATTAGTTGACTCAAGGCTGTCAGCCCTATAAAACCTATATAAATATAAAAAATATATAGATTTTAAAAACCTATTATTATGCATTAAACTTTAGATCTTGCACTTTAACCATCATTCTTTTAAATATATGGACTAAATGAATATATTATTTGCCATATAAAATTGTGCCCAGCTCATAAAGGCTTATATGACACTGCCAACATTAAAGAGACTATAAGCTCTGTGTGTGTTTCTAAGCCTGTGACTGCAGCCTCCTGTTTTCTGAATGGATTACTCTCAGAGATTGTCAACATAAATACAGCCGGTGTAATCACTGCTGTCATGTTTGTGTGGATGTCATCATGTATGTGCTATTGTTGTACCCAGATATATTGACATTGTGTGCTTACAGAATCCCAAGTCCTCCATCATGTCGGCAGAAAAGAGAGCTCGCCTGAGGAGTAATCCAGTTAAAGTGCGCTTTGCAGAGGAAGTGGTGGTCAACGGGCACACTCAGGTTGGAAAAGTTAATAAATAAAGTATTGCCCCAGTTACTGTGTTTTACTTATATTTCTAACAGTGGTGTTCATTGGTTGTTTTCATCAGGGAAACTCTCTTCTTTTCCTGCCTAATGTCCTTAAAGTCTATCTGGAAAATGGACAAACTAAGGCCTTCAAGTTTGACAACAACACCACAGTCAAGGTTTGTGTGTTACAGAATTGTGATACACTCTAAGTAGATGCACGCTATTATGTTTTGTGTATGTCTGTTATGTACTTAGCTAAAGTTCAAGTAAAATCAGACTTGACCATCTGCCGCCCACAGTCAGGGATGAAATGTGTTTGGTTAAGGGGGTCTAAAATGTTGTTTTTCTTCACTGTCCCAGGACATTGTTCTGACTCTAAAGGATAAACTGTCCATCCGGGCCATTGAGTACTTTGGGCTGGTGCTAGAGCAACAGTACAGCATCACCAAACTGCTGCTGCTGCATGAAGAGGAGCTCATACAGAAGGTGAAGGGCTTCACAAACACTGAATTATTAATGCTCTTTATTACAGAAGTATAATCACACTCCACTATCCAATTGTAATAAGTATTTGTATATTTGTGTGTCCATCAGGTGGTGCAGAAGAAAGACTCTCATGATTACAGATGTCTGTTCAGAGTGTGCTTCATTCCCAGAGACCCCATGGACCTGCTACAGGAGGACCCCTCTGCGTTTGAGTATCTATTTTTACAGGTCAGTCAATGCATTTTTCCAGTTCCTTTGTGCAACTCATGTAATCCAATTATTCATGATTTAAGTATATATTAGTTGTATTTTCTGTGATCGCTTTGCTTTATGACCTGGTTGTATTTTATCCGGAGATGATAAGCCTTGGAGCCACAGGTTGTTTTTGTATCACCGTAAACATTTGGGAGATCCTCCTCTGTCATGTTGGTTTATTCCTCCTCTCACCAGCTGTTTGTTCTGCTGTAAATGGCAGTCCTTTGTGTTTGATGCTGATATGCTGCTTGACAACATTTAGTAACAGTTTTGTTGAGGCTTATTCTTGTGTGTATTAGTAAACGTTGTATTAAACACTTACAGTACTGTGCGTATTGCGGTGTGTTTCAGAGTGTGGGGGACGTGCTCCAGGAACGGTTTGCTGTTGAGATGAAGTGTAACACAGCTCTGCGTCTGGCCGCTCTGCACATGCACGAGAGACTTGATAGTTGTGGACAGATGAGGACATCTATCAAGAGTATTATGTGAGTCATACAAGTGTGGTTTCTGTCTGTGACTTGTCATTGGAGAGTGTCACGTGGTATGAGAATGTAACCTATCCTGCTATTGTAGTTTACTTCTGTTAAATGACTTCACTCAGTCATCTGAGTCATAAGGCAGCTTCAGCTAACCTTTGCTTCACCTTTATAACGTCATGTGATGTTCATTTTTTGTGCTGGTGACTTATTACATAATGTGCCACTGACAAAATTCTATTACCGGTATATCATTTCCAAAAGAGTGTGAGTTTTATACTAGCTAAAACTCTCTTTGTTTTATGGCAATGATAGGAAAGAGTTTGGCCTGGACAGCTTTATCTCACCAACTCTGCTTAGCAACATGAGGGAGAAAGACCTGAGGAAAGCCATTAGCTATCACCTCAAAAAGATACAGTCCTTGCTCGAGCCGCGGCAAAAGGTATATACTATTACTATTAAATAAATAAATACTACGGATAAGAGTGTATGCATATGCCCATGCCTTAAACATAATCGTAATGTTACTTTGTTGTTCAATGTGTTGTTGTAGGTCATAGCTGCTACTCAGGCTCGGTTGGCGTACCTCACTCAGCTGGGAGAGCTAATTTCGTATGGGGGACGGTCCTACACAGCCACAATGATGGTAAGGCTTGTTGCATAAATACTGTGTTTACCTCACAGCCACTTTTAATTATGACTAAAAACTGTTCTGATCCTCATTCACTGAGGCACTTTTATTGTCTCTCAACCAGACTTTTTGGAGACTGGAGATTTTCATATACTAACTTAGTATATTTTCGTAAATATTTTCTTTACTGCACAAAATTGCATTATTGAATTAATGGAATTCCTTTTGCCTCACAGCTCCAAGACAGAGAAGTCTTGGTGAACCTCTTGGTTGGAGCAAAGTACGGTATGAGCCAAGTCATCAACCACAAACTAAACGTGATCTCGACTCTGGTTGAGTTCAGCAGCATCAGCCGAGTGGAGCTGCTCTCCGAGTCGGATAAAGTCAGCCTGCTGCGCATCTCACTGCACGACATGAAGGTATGGACTGTATATAAAAATAGAGGAAATATGTTCTATTATTCACCAATACAGAGGCACTTACACACTGACACACATAAGAAAAAGGGATCCTCACCCCCTACACCACATCCTCGGCTCACGCTCGAGCAAATATAGGTCACCACACAGCCGCAGCCTGAGGGTGTCTCGTATGAAAGTGACCCTATAATTTAATGGTCTCAAAGGTGACAGTCTCTCTTTTTCTTTCACTCTATTGCCTTTCCTCCTTCTTACCCTTCTTTGGCTTTTGTCACATCCTTGCTTTTACCTAATGTTCCTGCACCCTTTCCCAGCCATTTGCCTTACTGATGGACTCTCTGGCAGCCAAAGACTTAGCATGTCTGCTAGGAGGCTACTGCAGACTCCTGGTGGACCCCAATGTCAGTGTCTTCCGTCTGGGGCGCCCGAAAGTGAGGGTGCACCGGATACCTGCTGAAGAAGGTGTGTGTGGGAAGTTCACCGTAATAGAGGGCGTGTGCTATGAATCCCTATCACGTGAGCACAAATTTCTCACTTTAACTTTCTGGCTTTAGACTTAACTTATTAGACATTTTTCACATCTCATGTTGATCAATGTCACGAGCCAGTATGGGTAATGTAAAAAAAAACAACCCAAAAAACATGAGAAATTATGTAGAAATTTGAGTGATAATTAGGAAGGTAACACGTTATAATAAGTACACACTATTCAGCATTGGTTAAGTGTGCCATTGCCTCTACATGAGGTTGAAACAATGTTGATTAAAAACAGCTAATCAATAGTAAGACCAAATTTGATATTTTATACGGTATTAATAAAGTGGCCAGTTAAGGGGGTAAGCATATTTAAACAGTTTTGTGATTCATTCATTGTTTCTTAATAGTGTGTAATTATTATATGTGTGTTACCATTTTACATTACATGCTGATATTTATTTTCCTACTAACATTTTTCTATTTTTCTTCATTCATCTTTGCTGTGTTATTAGGTTATGTATCGCGCTGTTGTAGTGACTCAGACGATACATCAGATGATGACGACCCGATGGACTCACAGCGACATGACCCTGCAAGTCAAGACTGGGAGGAGCGGAGGAGGGAGGAAGAGGAGAAGAGGAGAGAGGAAGATAGACAGGAGAGGGCGGAGCACCATGGCAAACAGGAAGTGAGGATCGTTGTGACAACAGAAAGTACAAATGAAGGAGAAGAAGAAGGAGCTTCAGGAAGTGGACTGAGAACATTTGCTGTGATGGATGAAGACATTAATCGAGAGAACAATTGGTACCACACTGACCCAAGAGTCACCTGCAGTTTCTCCAGCCTGTCCAGTGGGTCTCTGAGCGCTGCCCTTGACGACAGCAGTGCTTCAGCCAGATCTTCTTCTCGTTTGGACGCGCAACCAGCCATTGATGTCCACCATCCCTACCTCCTGGATCCAAAAAGCCAACAAGGCCCTTTGCGACCCACCAATCTAAACTATTGTGGGAACGACAACTCTTACATGTGCTTCACTGACCTCTCCAATACTGACTTCATGCCAAGTCCGGCAGGGGCCACTAGTGATGACGATGATGATGAGGAGGAAGAGGAGGAGGAGCAAAGCCTGAAGGCACTTGGACGTATTTCTAAAATTCCTAGTTCAAGGGATTTAAGAATGATTGACAGCATACCCTTTAAAAGATCTCCAATAAAAAAGAAGAAAATTCCACCAAAAGTCCCAGTGAGAACAAGTTCAATTCCTGGAAACAAAGCGACACAGGCAGAACAGCGCCTCTCGAAGGACGAAGATGCAATGCACCTGACTCCTTCACCAAACCCAATGCCTGCTCTTTTGGTCAAAGAAAGTGCCTCTGAGTCTGAGGACGAGTTCTTTGATGCAAAAGAAAGATTTACTCCCCCTGTCCCGGATCTCTCAGGTTTGTGCTCTAAATGTTGGCCTTGGTTTAATTGTTCATTTCAATTCAATTTATTTAACTCAATGTCATAAATTATACAGAGATTGTTTATATTTTCTTTCTAAATCTGTTCTGTTTTGTTCTGTTTTTTTTAATTATTGTGTGTTTTTTTTGTGTGTGTGGCTCATTGTATCATATTGAATTTACCCTACATTTATTTTTGCCATTGTGGGTCAAATGTCAAAATCCCAAAAGCCATTTAACTGCCGGCTTATAAATGCATAGTTTTTGTGTTTCTCTCTAGACGCAGAATTTGACGATCGATGCAACGCCAACCGTTTGAGTGGCAGCTGGACCGGTTTCCCGTCTTCTGGAAAAGTACCTCCCTCTCCGCTCGCCAACAAATCCTCTGACATCAAGAAGAAAGTGGAGACCCTCAAAACTCCAGCCAATTCATCTAATAATAAACAACAGCCAAGTCCACCGAAGCCATCTCAGAAACCTGAAATTAAGGTCAAACCACCGGTGGCACCTAAGCCTCAGCTGCCCCCCAAACCTAAAATGACCCCCCCGAAGTCACCCCAACAGGGCCAGTCGTACGCTCACTGCAACGGGGACGCCTCGGGACACCTCTCATCTGAGTTACTCGAGATGGAGCCAGAGACTATGGAGTTTAAGTCAGTCACATCTGGAGCAGGGGGACTACCTCTATCATCGCCTTTGATCACAGCAGTACGGTACAGCCAGCAGCCACTACCCAGCACAGCGCTTCAAACTGAGTCCAAGAGGCAAGAAAATGGCTTGAAACCTGCTAAAGAGCTCCCACGTGAGAATGGTCTACATGTATCTCAGGACAAGTCAAATATTTTTGAGAAAGAGCAAAACAGTGAAGTAAAAAGCAATGGTACTATCACAACTACCAAAAATGTTCCTTCAATGCCTCGCTCAAATTCAGGTACAAAGCTAGCTCCGCCTCCAGTTCCCCCGAAGCCCGCCGCTCCGATAATACTCCACACCTTATCCTTACCTGCCAGCTCTCCTGTGTCTCCTACCGACCCCAGCAAAGGTATATTTAAGGAAGTTATTAATAATCCGCCAAACGGCATCCACCCGTGGAGTAGTCGCAATGGCACCATCCAGTCAGGACCTAGAAGGGTGTCTTTAAGCCACGAGAGTCTATCGCCTAAAAATTCAGAGGCGCCCCTCACCCTTACCACCTCGCTCACCTCAACTAACTCTGCAGGCAGTGGGGAGCCAGGGAGGTCCGGGTCGGGTTCAGATTTGCGGACCAGCTCATCCAGTCTGGGAGGTAGGCTTCCAGCTTCAGCCCTCAGAGGAAAAATCCAAGCGCTGCCCTGGTACATGACGCGCTCTCAAGAAATTTTAGGGACTCTAGATTACCCCTCTACCAGCTCCATCAATGGAGACACATCTGGTTTCGGGTCGGGTTTGTCGGTAGCGAGCGGATTATCAGATCTGAACAAGACACCTGTGAAAGAAATCAACACTAGTATTGCGTATAAATCAGAAAAGAAGGGTGACTTTTTAGAAGATGGAGCTCAAGTTGTGATCGCTACTTTCAAAGAAGCTCAAGAAGTGACAGTAAATATGAGAAAAGCCAATGGGGCAAATGGCTCATACCCAAATCTTAACAGTATCTACAGTGGGAGCGTTTCTTCAGAGCAACCTCAGTCCCGTTCCAACTCCGCAGTGGGGCTAAAGGGTGTGTTCAACATGCAGATGGGGGGGGAATCGCCGACCTCTTCACTGGCAGACACCACACCTCCGCAGCAGCACAAAGACGCGTGTGGGTGCCGCACTGTTTATGCCAACTGTTTTAGCGGAGATTCAGAAGATGGTGTGAGCTTTGACGAGGAGCTAACGGTTTATGAATTCTCTCGCCGTGCCAAGCCTAAACCTACTAATCCTGCAGCACCGTCCCCTACACCATCCACATCATCTTCAAATTCAAATATCCTCTCTCTGCTAAGGGACAATCCAAGACCACTCTCTACCTTCTCAACTGCCTCGTCTGACTTTAGTCCGCTGGTTTCTTGCCCGGTCTCGCCATCAAATTCTCTAAGTGGTCTTCGTTCGTTCACCAACAAGAATTACGGTGGGCTGAAGGGTGGTTTTGCGACTTTACGCCAAGATATAGATCAACTTTTGCTTGTGTTAGAAAGAGGAGTGCTAGAGCAAGAAGTATTGAATCACGAATCAGATGATAAAGGCATAAAAGGGGAGCCAGATCTTAACCACAATGGGACTGATGCGGGGATGAATGCAGATCGTGGCATCTACTGTAGCAGGAAGAGCCAGGTTACAATGAGCGAAGTGGAAAGGAGTCTTCTTCAAGCCGAGGCGCGGAGATTAGCTTCTGGATGTCAAAGAGCCACACGTGTTGGCTGGGCCCCCGATGAAGCACTACGCTCATTGTCCAATAGTTTTAGTGCCCTGGTTCAGCTGTCTGCCGCCTGCCTGCGAACAAAACCCTGCAGTCGCTGTGAAGTGTGTAATAGTGCAAGCATGTCTCAAAAGGATGGTGGTGAGGAGAGCCAGGAGCCAATGGACAAGTTAAAAGAGATCCTGGGGCTCTATCGGGAGTTTGTCGGGGCAGTGGAGAGTGCCGGGACAGGGGCTGGACTTAAAAACCAGGGGGAGACCGATGGTGTTAGGCTACTGGCAAAACGCTGTACTGTACTGATCTCCTCTGTGTTCGTTTTGACGCAGCTTTTCCGGACACAAACTTCAGAAACTGCAGATGCACCTATTCATTCACCTGCTCCAGTACCTCTTAATTTCTAAGTCAAACCCACAGTTATCTATATTTCACTGACTCTAAACAAGAGAAAGCCACACAGAGACATAACCCTTATGTTACTGGACATTAAGTGCCAACCACACATCAGCACATAGACTATAAACAACGAACAACAGCCACAAACCACCGCAAAATGAGGAAAATCTATTCACTTGGCCTCTTCCTGGATGGACTATGCATTGTGTACATATGGATTTTATAATTATCTTTATCTTATTTTATGATACTATATGTGTATGTAAGAATGATTTACCCCTGTATGTATTTATGTATTTATTTTTTACAAAATGTGCACCATGGTCTGTGGTATGCCCGTTTCTGGTGAAAAAAAAAAAAAACACTATGGATGTCACTGGAAAATATGTTTTTTTTTTCTTAAAGACAGTATTATGTTACTTTTGCTGCTTAACGATTTTTCACTCAACAAGGTGTAATCTGTAAATTGTCACTTTTAAATATAGGTTTACTGATGTATTTTACAATTGAAAAAACAGTACTTTGGATTTGTTTTGTACGTGACTGCACCTTTATACAGATTTAGTTGTTTACAGTAACACATTTTACTGGGCTACATTATTATCGAGCAGGGATAGCACTTTTGACTGTTACAGATTGCACCTTTTTGGCACTGTTTTTGTGTGAAGTGTTTTTACCCACCCCTCTTCCCCGTCCATTATCCAAATGTATGCAGTATTATAATGTTGACTTAGTTTTTTTCTAAAGGACATGAGATACATATTTATTTCCTGTGTGTGTGTGTTGGGGTGGGGTCAAGGAAGCAAACCGGGGATTAACTTAAAATAGTTTAGGATTTTTGTCTAGCCACAAGTGTGACTGTTAAACTTCAGATGTAGCAAGGATCCAAAGTCTTAAACTGTTACTACACTGAGCCACTAATGTCCCCCACGATGGTCTCTTCTTTGGACACACCGCCACCATATCAACAACATACTGACTGACTGCTGTAGATATCCACCAATATCTATTCCTTGTTCCTGTACCTTATTTTTTTGGCTATGCAATCAAAAAAGATCACATTCTCCACACATTGTACCCTTATTTTATTGTGCTAACATTAAAAACAACAGTAGCTACATTATGTTTATCTGAATATAATGAGTGCTTTCTTTGTTTTTGGAACTGTTAGCATTTGATCTGATGTTGAAAAAAAAAATGCATAAAGAACAAATGCAACATTGTGCATCGTTGCATGGCATTAGCATCAAATATACTATCAATGTGAAAACCCTGTATGTACTGTTGTCTGCAGTTCAAGGATTACATTGTTTGCCGATGTATATTATTCACTAGTTAGCTGTCCATATCACATGATGCCTGCTCATTGTATGCGACTGAAGGATTTACTGGAGACACCTACAGGAACCACAAAGTAATTAGACTGCTAACATAAATGTGAGTGATTAGTTTGTTAAAAGACTAGCCAAGTGTGTAAGGACAGCTATGGAGGAGATAAGCAGTCAATTCAATCTCCTAAATAGATGACATGAGACAAGATCTAATCAAGGCAATGATGTTTAGAACAGATTTCATGACTTGCCATTGCCGTGTCAAGAAGACGCTGACTCCATTGTAACACTAACAGCCATTTTAAACTCTCAGGAGCATCTCTTGTTTTGTGTCACCTGTTTTAGTCTTTATGGATGGACATTGTTCGAACATTAACAATTGCATTTCATGATGAAGGGACGTTGTGTTATGACACGTGGTCACTTTTCCATACCCACTTCCAATAAAGTCAGTATACCAAGAAATGTTATAAATGGACTGAAGACGTTTGTTATGTCTGAGTACTAGTTGTAAGAGAAGCTTTGGCAAAGTGCTTGTAGTTTTAATGCTCTGCCTAAAGCCTCAATTTTGCCAAGCTGTAACAAAAGTAAAACTCTTAATTTATTTTAAAAAAATGCAGTACAATTAAGTCCCACAAACAAGTCTTTTCATTCCTGATTTCATCTGGGTGACTTGTTTCAGTTTTCAGCAGTTTAGTTATTTTTACCCTTAAAAACCCTGTCACTTCTATTACGTGTTCTTTGGGAGCATTGTTTAGCCATATTCTCTATAGGGCACAAAGAAACAGGTTTAAGGCTCTGTTAACTCAGCAACTAAACTCTTGATCAACAGTCTGTTTGATTGTCCTTAATCTGATCATAATCTGGGACTTCTTCGGAGTAATCTACTAAATCACACAAACAAAACATGTTGACTGCATCTCTGTTGTAAATACAGGGCAAATGTTGTATAACTTGGTGTTAAAATGAACCAGCCACTATGGTCCAAGCTTTTGTCTCACTAACAAGGGCTTTTGTTAGTGTATTTTTACATAATAAAAGAAGATAGATTAGCAGAACTAGTTATGCAAAAAGAGATTTACTAAGGAGTGCTGTGCATGTTAGGACACCAATTCATAATACCCACATGCAGAAATGTTTGCTTATATGGGTAACTATCACACAGCTAAGCAGTCACAGACACAGTCACCAACATTTTTAATGGACTGTCAACATTACAGTGTTTACGGACTTGTGCTTCAGGGAAAATCACAAATATCGTTTAATGCCAACAAGAATGCCCCACTTTCAAAAACAAACACCAAATCATCTTTAACTCAAAAAATACAACACATGGCAAACCTGTAAAGCTTTGACAAAGGCAATATTGACAGTCCAAGTGAAAAGTATTAAAGAAATAGGCCAAATAATCCATACATTTTCCATCTTGAGCACTTTCTGCCACTGGACATTACCCTGTGCCCCTGTCCATTCATAGCACCATTACAGCACTATTACTGCCTCAGTCTCACTCGAGAGTGTTAGAGGAGTTTGAGCGAGATGTACCCCTATGAGCCGCCACAGCCCGCCATGATCGCCACAAGAGGACTGCATCTACTCAAGCTTGAACTCTGAGCCCATTATGTCAACAGATGTTACGGGCAGAGAGGAAAGCTGTAAAATTGCACAAGATACGTATGATACAAAAGGACATACTAGTTGTTTTAAATGTGAATCTAAAATTATTATGAAAACAGACATAATGTGAGTATTATTGTTTTACTGATATATACACTCAAATTGTCAAATACTGAATAGAATATGTCAACAAGCACTTTATAAAAGTACATTTAAATGTGTAAAAACAGTTGCTTTGATTGATACGTTTTCTCTTATGTAAAGCTTGAACTAAGCTGGCAGCTTAAAGCAGGAAGTAAATTGGCCAACAACCAGTTCAATGCACTCATACCTTTTTACGTGTCAATAGCCTAATGCACACATGTCTTAACGTGGAACATACAACTTAAAGAGGAAGTTGCCAAACAAAAAGACTTAAATTGTATACAAATTAGAGCACATAAAATGAAATCACTTTTTCAACAAAAACACTTCATTAACTTAAGAGGCCTCTGCTTAGACTTTGAAAAAAGGTGCTGCACTGGAGTCTGCTCCAAATACTGGACATGTCAATTGGACCCTGGCACATACTTTGTAAAGGCTATATTTGTAATATATTTTGACAATAATAAAAAGTCACAATGGCAGGTATCTCTCACATGACTGTTGGCCCCATCACGTGTGCAACTTCACTACTCTCTTTTCTATATATTTCTATCAAATAGTGCATCAGTGTGACTTGATGTTTCGCTCATAAACTCTTTATTTCCCCTTTAAATACTTTCTTTCTACAAATATTCTTTCAGATATTTTTAGTTGTACATCCCTTACAGGAGCTTCAGCAGAAGCTCATAAGTAGCATTAATGATGCCCCACGATATCAATGAGCGGTGGTAATTTAAGTGGGCTCCTCTGAAGAGCATTGTTAAACTGCCACCTCTTTCTCTCCACACTGTTAGGAATACTTTACTGCAGGACTGGAATTCTCCACCAACCATAGACTGAGCCCGGGACTTGACTACATTAAGAGGGTAAAACATAATACCAAGGCCAGCCCCCAACAGTCCCCCACAAACAAAATCATTCACCAGGTGACCTGCTCGACTGGTGGCCTCTGGGAGCTGCTCCTTTATGGGGCCACGCAGCCCAAAGAAAAGCACATTGCTGGGGCCATTGCGGAGTAGTATTGGTACCAAGCCACGGTAACACTCTCTAATACCGTACTCATTTATAAGGGTCCTGAAGGTGTGGGCTGTGTTGTTAAAGCGTGCATGGTGCCGGTGGTCTTGTAAGAGTGTCTGCACACGCTCAAATGGCGTCAGGATGGCCTCAGTAGTTCCAGCTAAAGCAGCGGCAAAGCTTCTTGTGACGATCTCAGGCACACCGCTGTCACTGGCCTGATCCAGAAGAACTCTAGAGAAGTCCTCATAGAGTCCAAACATGATGGCCACTGTGGTACTCTTCTGCAGCAGCGGGGGCAGCAGGCCTCGGTAGAGATTCCTCAGTCCATCCCTCTGGAGCTGCCTCACCGCCTCCCTGGCGAGCACACCGTGTAACTGTTGCCGGAACAGTACTTTCTGGATTGGGAAAGTTACCAGTATGTTGGTAAAAGCTGCAAGAGAACCACACGCATAGTGCTTTCCTTGTGGTCCCAGTATGGCACTGAGGACCCCAGAAGACAGCAGAGCACTGCCACCTTTAGTCAGTGGGGCCTGAGACTGAGGAGTCCGGGCTGACTCTGAGTCCATAGTGCTGACAGCCATAGATGGCTCAGTGCACCGCAGTAGGATTCCCCAATCTCATATCTGCATCTAGATAAGAAGAACATTATTTAGCAACAGACAATGGAATAAATGTTTTTACTGCTGCTGCTTTTCGATAACGCGTGCACTGCTGATCTTGGGCCACCTGCTTTTACCTGACTTTTATTGTTACAGGTCTTACGCAAGTTAACTAATAAGTGCAAGCTTTAGTATTAGAGACATTATAGAACAAATATAAAATAATATACTCCCCATTAACATCAGCAGCGAGCTGCATCAATCTAAATTTAGACATAGGATTTCAAGTTGGTAATTTAACCATATGGTCATGGGAGGTCACAGTGCAACAACCAAAATAACCAAACTATACCACTGTGTCAAAAAACCAAGCAGAAACCTTTCAAATTAAAAATATATCAAATGTTTTTTTATTGATCACATCTACTCCTGTCTATTAAAACACTCAAATTTGAACTGACTGTACAGTGTCCATTGTTTACTTTGAACCAGCCATGTCATGCCCATGTCGTAGTTCTGACTTGCCTGCTAGATATTACAAAATCATCTTGTTACTACTTCAAAACAAAAGGAGAGCATGGCAGATGTGTGCAATGATTAATAAGCCCTTTAAGACATATGGCATTACATATTTATAATGCAGTGTTGTTGGGACTACATGTATTTAGAATACTGTATGGTATTTATAATACAGTTACTTTTCTGAAATCAATGGAATACATTGCAGCACTAAAAAAAACAAGAAACAAAAAAGTCGTCAGGGAATAAGCTTAATGGCTCGGTCATAGCTTTTCTTCCTCTTCTAATTACTGGCAAAATAGGGCAAAAACAGGCGGTGCAATATACATAAGTACAAAATATACAGCAACTCAATGTAAAAGTATTCCAAGTATTGAGTAACTCTCTAGTTACTCTGATTGAAGTAACGGAATACTTACACCAAACGTTTTTAGTGCATGTATTTAGTATTTGTAAGTAAATACATTTGGAAAGCATTCTTCCCAACACTGGTTGTACATAAAAACAAGAAGGTTGTATTGGTTTTAAGTAATGTACACGTGTGATTACATGACCAAGAACCACGGGAATAGCAGCTACCGAGGAAGGCTAAATATCAAATCAATATATTTCAAGCAAATAAAGACAATAAATTAAGTGCTTGTCGAGAGCTACCGTACAGGACATTCACGCAATGAATTTGGAGTATTGTGGATTGTCATTATTAGTTACAGGCAAACAGTTAGCATGCTAACTGGCTAAAATCAGAAAGGCTGATTGGTTGGAGGTTTGCACGCAAAATGACAATAAAATGGTCACACATTTTATAGCTGACACAACAATGGTGGTGAAAAACATTAATTTACCTGCCCTGGGCCTGTCGCTGTCTTCTGTGTGTTTGCAGGATTTGGGCCAGGTCGTGTCCACCGCCTGCAACCTGCGCCCAAGCAGCAGCAGTTGACCCCTGCAACACATCTGCGCATGCGCATTGCCGCAGCACAATAAGCGTGAAAAGAAGCAAAATTATCAAATTCGTTTCTGTCAATATGGGGTCGTCGGGTCGGGTATCGAAAATGGTCATTTTAAAACCAAGATATTAACGGGATACCAAACCCAGCGAATTACAAGTCGTTTTGATCAGGCAACGCACAACAACGCGTAAGCATCAATCTTGCGACATGACGTCATCGACGTGCGTTCTGTACTGTGTCGCTAAATAAAACGTATATCGTTTAGGCTGGTAATGTAATTTTTTCACAATGTTTAGGCTTTAAATGTGGCTGTATATTAAACCAACGATGCTATAATGTATATTTGTTGAAATAACTTGCATTTCGAGCCCAACAGATTATTTCTAAGCTGTGCTAAAGCTAGCCCTGCCATTAATTCGCATTACAATAAGGTGTGTAGGGCATTGATTTTCCTCAGCGGTCGAAAAACATTTTATTGTCATGTCAGCGCAAAAAGATTGCGAGTTTTTGGTTAAAAGAGCTCGTGAGTTGGTCTCTGATGATCCTTGCGCGGCCAAAGCTTGGCTCATCACTGCCAGGACCTTGTATCCAGCAGACTTCAACATACAGGTACTCTCTAAAAGGCTGCCACAGCAAAAGTATTACTCCAGATAGCCTTTGCACGTTATTGGCTTTGTTTATATGTATATATATGTATATGTTATATACATATATATATATATATATTTATAAAAATAACTTTTTTTCTCATCATTCCTTTCACAGTATGAAATGTATATCATTGAACGAAATGCAGAGAAAACATCTTCAGCTGGCAGATTGCTTTATGATATGTAAGTTTAACTGCACTTTTTGTAGTGTATATTGTATTTTATGTTCTATGTTTAATGCTCTTTTTTCATCTATTCTGGCTTTTCTAGGTTTATAAACTTCCCTGATCAACCTATAGTTTGGCGTGAGATCAGTGTCATCACAGCTGCCTTGCGAAGTGACTCCCAAGACAAGCATACACAATTCCTACGAGGTGTGAGATATTCACAGATTGTGCAGTATGTGTTAATACACATCTTATTCTGGATGTCTTTGCTGATCCTCAGGACTTTTTGAGACACTCCCTGCTCGTGTACAATGTGAAATGCTCTTGAAAGCTACAGAGCAGTGTTTCAACACTTTGGAGAAGGCAGAAATGCTTCTCCTGCTCTTAAAACGCTTCCCAGAGTCTGTTGTCCAACATGGGGTTTGTAATCAGTTATACCTATTGAATTGTATCCCATTATTGTACATTAGTAATAGACATATGATATATATTCAGGTAAATCTTGGAGAAACATTGCTAGAAGCTGAATCATCAGAGAATGTGGAAACCCCTGTCAATTGCTTTAGAAAACTTTTTGGTAATTAAAATGTAGATATATTTTGTGTTTGTAAAGTACAAACAATGTTTGAATGCTGCCTTATTGTATTTATAGTGTGTGATGTACTTCCTTTGGTTACTAACAACATGGACATGCGTTTGCCATCAAGCCTACTGCAAAAGTACATGTTGAAAGCAGCCGAGTTCTACATTGGGTATGTTACTCGGGGACCTTCAGGTGATATTCAGATACAAGGTAACTGCACTGAGTACATTCAATATTTTTTGTAGTTTTTGTAGACTTGTATCTGTAATTATATCTTTTTTCCCAAGGTTCTCAAGAAGGAACACTGAAATCCCCTTCTGTGTCTCGTGGTTCTCAGCGTTATGTGATTGATGGCCTTTCAGAAAAGTCATCAGTTGTGTCTGAACCTTGGGAAAGACTGTTGGACATCTTGTCTGTTGTTGGAGCACGTTGTGAGTGGCAGGGCGACAAGGGACAGAGGTACTGTCAACTGCTAAAGTGCACATTGTGTATATATATATATATATATATATATATATATATATATATCATGTGCAGCTCATATTGTTGTGTGTTTGCACTAGGAGTTATGTGGACATGCTGCACAGAGTAAAGGAGCTCTGTCGTTATTTGCCCGGTTTGGAAGGAGAGACCAGGTCACGCTGCATCAGTCAGGTGGTCATCTGTGCTGCACTTGTCCTTTTCAGAAGTGCTTTCCTCTATGTCTCATCTGTTCAGCCTGCATTGTTTCAAGGTCTGTTACATCACTAACGTTTGATTATTCAGTGGTAAGTGGGATATTTTTTTTATTACAAGTTCATTATTGTGTAATTTTTTGACAGGTGTTAATGCACTTAGTTCAGGACCATGGATTCTTGTTGAGGACTTGTGCACAGTGTATAATGATATAGAGATGGAAAGAGGAGCATTGAAACATGCACACAAGAAACGTAAACTTGCCGATGGGAGAGAGAAGACAATGGTAATTGGAGCTGAGATTATACTGTAGCTAAAAAACACTGTTCACTAAATTGACTCACTGTGACAATAATTTGATTGTAGAGTTCTGATGATGAAGAAAGCTTGGGAAAGGGCCGTGGGCGACATGTTTTAGTTAACAAGACAGAGCTGCCGGGTTGGTCAGAGACACTTGAGAGCTTTCGTACCGCACGAGAGAGCTGGGACCTCCTTCACTCACACGAAGGCCTGGAAAATGGTAATTTCTCTAATCTTAACATAACACATTTATTTATCTTTATTTATACTTCTTACTTTATTTTCACAGAATTTAAGAAAATCTGTGCTGCATGGAAGACAGAGAGCTGGATGTGGTTTAGAATATTCCTCACTGACATGATAATATACCAGGTAAAACTATCACTATGTAGTTTATGTTCTTTCTGCTTTGTTTACTTCAGTGTAAATATACTGTGATGATACTTAAACAGAACAAAAATCTGAGCTAAAGTCATACATGTGTTTGTATACATTTTAGGGACAATACCGTAAGGCACTCTCCAGTTTGCACCAGATGGCAGCAGTGCAGCAGCCACAACCCGGGCAGCAGAGCCCCTCAGGCCAGGCCAGTCTAGAGCATCACAGAGCGCTCATCCAGCAGGCCTCCTGTCACTACGCACTGGGAGAATACAGGGTGTGTTTACAGACTACACATTTCTACAGCGGTTTACTTTAGTGTTGTAGAGTTTATGTATGTGACTAGTTGTTTATTTATTTATTTTTTATTATTATTCAGATGGCCTGTGAAAAGCTTCTAGATGTGGTTAGTGGGCTGGTACCTGCAAATTATGAACAAACTAAAATCTCAGAGGACCAGAGCCGCCTGAAGACTAAAACAAGGAAAGGTAATGTGCAAAAGAATTATATAGCTGTACTTTTTTAATGACATCGGTGTCAAAATATTTTTTCTTTTTATCACAATTAGGTAATGACTTAAGATTACTACCATGCACCAGCAAAGCCATTTTGCCTTTCTGTCTGCAGCTCATGTTGGCATGTTTCAAGGTACTAATGTTGGTCAAATTTATTGTTGTAAATTATTGAGCAATTTAGACTCCATTACATTCACCATATTTGGTTTAAGATGAATAAACATTCTCTTCTTTTTTTTCAGCTCCGTGCCTTTTCAGAAAATCACGATGACCTGTCACTTGGTCATGTGATTGTTCTCCTGCAGTATGATTGGCCACTAGGAGAAACACTGTTCCTAAAAGCGGTGGATAAAATATGTCTGCAAGGCAGTTTCCAATATGAGAATTTCTTCAACTATGTCACTAGTATCCTTATTAAGTAGTAAGTAGTAGTAGCAGTATTTTCCATTTTGATGATTTCCTTAATCCCATACCTGTCAGACATTGACATGTTGGAGGAGTTTGCATACTTGCGTACCCCTGAAGGAGGAAGGATCCAGCTGGAGCTGCTGCCTAATCAGGGCATGTTGATCAAGTAAGATCCCTGCTTATGGCAGCTCTTTATTTGGCATTGTTCAGTTGACTCTGCACACTCCCGTTCAGTTGGTGTGATTTTATCAATCTATTTATACGTATATCGTGCTATAGTTTGATTACCTCTGTAGAAATGGCCTGTGGGGAAAACGTACTATAAACTAAAAAAAATGATTGTTTTGGAGTGGGCATTAAAAAGAAGGGCTTTATGTAAAAGAACATCCACCTTTGTTTCTTGTCAAAGTAGAGACAGTTGACTGCTCCCTCACTGACAGAGTTGTTGAATGTTGTCCCTCAGGAACCCTAGTCCTGCACTGGGGGTGGAGTTAAATACCCTTCTGCTACAAGGGGTGCAGACCATGGACAGGTACCCCAGGCCCCTCCTCCCACAGTCCTCCCCACACCAGTCACCTCCTCCATACCCAACTCCAAGGCTTGTCATCCCCCAGTTATGATTTGAAACATCAAGAGTTAGCCATTCTTTGTTGGATTTATTTATTTCAGCATTTGCCTGTCTATTTGTGACCACCACGTTATTGTTTCAGGTTTTTGTGAATCAGTTTCTTACCTTGTCATTACACACTCATTTAACTTGTTTTTCTGTTTCATCCAATTTTGATTTTTGTGATTTTCAATGTGGCTTATTTGTCAGTACAAGTATACCTGGCTGTTTCCGATCAGTTTTAGTGTGTATCACAGTAAAAAAAAAGATCCTCAACACATTGTTCTTTCTGTAATAATTCTGTTATGTACAAACATTTCTCACTTTGCTTATCTATATGTCTGTGGACTCTTTCAGACACCATACTGTAACTCGAGGGATCACCAAAGGAGTAAAGGAAGACTTTCGATTGGCCATGGAGCGGCAGGTGTCCCGGTGTGCAGAGAATCTACTCAACGTTCTGCATCGATTCTGTATCAACGAGAAAATTATCATCATCCAGTCTCTTCCTTGACAAATGGACTAATATTCATCTCAGTTTTTACAGTCAATATAATTCAGGCACAGTTTTTTTTTTTTGTTCAAATGCACTTACATTTCTCCTAACAATAGAGTCAACATTCTTGCCATTTTATTTACCATCAATTGTTAGCCCTGGCAAAATATTGTCTTTAGTTCTCAACATTGTATTTGTAAAATCAACAGCATTTTTGGTCTTTTGTGAGTAAACTTTATTGCTTTTTGATACAAAGTTGATCAGATCATTTCCTTTTAGCATACATGATTACAAGAGAGTACTTTATATTTGTTACAAGTGTTTAGTAATGTACATATTTAATTTTCACTCCTCTAGTTGTGTGTCTGGTGCATTTGGTATCTCCGATTGCAGTGCAGCCCTGAGGTTAGCCCAGAACAATCTCTGCTTGGCCTTATCATGGGGCCACTCTAAGTAGGTGTGTCTTCGCATCATGGACTTGAGCTGGTGATACTTGGATGGAATAAGGTATTGCGGCACAGGCTCAAGCAAGACCAATACAACACTATCTGGACCCTGGGTAAGTCTCTGGTGGGTGGCAAAATACAGTTCATAATGGCACCACTCACTTTTGACAAAATGAGCTGAAAGTACAAAAACACATCGCCTGCTTTTTTGAATACAGTTCATGATGTTTTCAATAATGGTCCTTCCTGGCATAAAGTGTTTTTCGTGGTGGCATATTCTTAACTCACTAAGATGAGAAAGCATAGAGTTGTGTACCCAGTCTGCATTATGTTGACTGAATGAGACAAAAGCATGAAATTCAACCCCTGCCAAATCCTCTGCTTGGATGTTTTGTCTTCTTGCGCGATGCTTGGCTCTTGCCCACTGCCATATCATTCCTATGTACCAAGGCACATCCAAGCGGTAGCACACACTCACAACTGCTATAATTGTGAATACAGCTGGGCACAAAATGGCAGCAGCCAGAAGACCAGTGTTGCAAGTGATTTCAGGGATTGATGCTTCTTTCAATGTGGTGTTCCTCAATTCTTCCGGGTACAAACAGTAGTATCCAGATGGCCAGCTCACTAGTTTAATTTTAGTTTTATTTCTTTCAGAGCTGGAGCCAAGTTTTTTGAATTGGCGGAGAGAACAGATGCAAGTAAAAGGGTTATGGCTAATATCTAAGGTTTTTAACTGGGGACATGTATCCAGGTTGCTCACAGATGGGGCATGAAGGGAATTGGACTTTAGAAGAAGTTCATTCAATAGAGGGAACCCTGTACATACTGGGAGGTCACGCAGCCTGTTGGCGTTTAGGTTCAGAGATACAAGATTTTTAAATTTCAAAATAGTTGAATGTACCACAGACACCTCATTGTTATGAAGGTCTAGTATCGTTATTCCTTTTGGTAGGCATTCAAACACAGAGTCCGTCAGGCTGTTGAAAGATAAGATCATAGAAGTGATGTTTTCTGGCCAGACACAATCCTCAACTCCATCGTAGGTTAGTGAGTTGAGGGTTACATCAAGGTGCTCCAATGAATCCATGTATTGCACCCGTTTACTAAGCGTTTGGAAACTTTTAAGATTGTTGTCGACCAGACTCAGTGTTTTTACATTGCCCAAATTCTCACATTCACGTTGATGGTCCACTTGGTAAAAAAGAGTGTCAGAAAGAGCGCAATAGGAAAAGTTAAGATGTTGAATCGGGCTTTGGGTCTTTGGGCATGTCATGTGTACCAATGAGGTCTCCACTATGGCCAGTGTTTGGACGGGCATGTTGATGAAAAAATTATAAACAGCTTCTTGTGAGAAAAAGACAGACTTTACCACAGCCCTTTTTGCAGTGAAGGAGCTCATGTTTGATGTTTTGGGCACATTTGTGTCATAATATGGTAAGTTTGTCAGTGCAACATCAGTGGAGGTGAGATGTAAAATGGGTGTATGCAAAGAGGCGATTGTATATTTGGTCAGCTCGTCCCATTGTATGACAATATCGGAAAGGTAAAAATGAGACGTGCGTATTTCTTTTTGTTCACTTAATACTCTAATTAATACCTGGTAGCCCTTGGTCAAATTGGTCAGCTCCACTTTGTCAAACAGAAGTAAGGCATCAGAAATCAGATCATGGTCTATTTCTTGATTGTTCAGAAAGGACACCTGCAACTTCTGAGCGTGGACATCTTGCAAGCTGCCCGGTTCATAATAAAATTCATTGCCGAGAGAAAGAAACAGAATCTTTAGTTTAACTAAAGAAATTTGCTTGAAGTCACCTCTGTTGATTTGTCTTGCTTCAATGAACAGTCTCTCTAAATTATGCAAATGGCCAAACTCATTCCCAAGAGTCATGTTGCTAAATTGATTGTGGTCAAGATGGAGCACCAGAAGGTTGACAGTATATCGTATGTAATGCTGATCTTCTAGGTTTGCCAGTTTGTTGTGCGATAAATCTAGTTTCTCAAGCAACAGTGTGTTCATAAAAGTCTTCGGATCAATTCTTTCTAACTGATTCCAGGATATGTTCAGAAACTTAAGCTGAGAAGTGTTGTCAAAATCCCCTTCCTGAAGCCAGCTTATGCGATTGCAGGATAGGTCTAAATGCACAACTGTGTCTGGCAGGTCTTTCGGGACAGATGAGAGGTTTTTGTTGGAGAGGTCTACAAATATGTCTGGAGTTGAAGCACTGTTCTGCTGAAGTTCCACCAATATGGCAACTGCCCAAAAGACAGCAGTCACAGACCACATTGTGATTTGCACTAAAAGTAAGCGAAAGTAAAATGTGAAAAACAAATCAGTTCCTTAATTAGAGTAAAAAAAGAGAAGCCATCACATTTACAGTGTATTTCCTCACAACAGAATTTAATCTGCACTTGAGAAAATATCAAATTTAAAAAACTATAAAATATTAAAACTAAAATAAATCAGTGTGAGATTTATGTGTAAATACATGGGCACATACATTTACAGTACAGTAAAATATATTTTTAAAATAATATATGTATATTGATTATGAAATTAGGAATGCACATTAAAACCTATTGATGTTTTCACTTGAATACATTCAAACTTCACATCAGACTAAACAGATTTGTATAAAAGCTCATACTGTATACATACATATAATTGAACAGGGAACTATTATTTATGCATTACTTACATTCATTCACAACTAAAAACACAGATGCCTAGAGGAAGAACTCACCTGATTTTTGATGTCTCTTTGCTCTTATTAAATATCGGAGCAGCACTGCCTGTTAACGTGGTTGGTGTTATAAATGAGGGCACTGGGGAGGGGAAAGACAATTTAAGCATACATCCTCTTTTCACTTCCTCAATATATTTGAAAATGTACTAAGAAAAATAAGTACATTTTTACTGTTAGCTTACTATAAATAGTACAGTATTTATCATGTTTTTACACACATACACCTTGGCTTACAATTATTATAAAGTATCACTGAAACACTATTGAGACTACCTTTATTGTCATTTTCCAGGTGTAATATTCTGACATGTGGTCTGTGGTTGGTAGATGACCATATGTCAAGGCAGTTTACCATCTGCCTCAAAGCAAGGTTTGTCCGGGGCCACTACGATCATGTTTATCCTGCTAAGGACAATGGAGAATGACGAGGTTTGAAATGCTATTAACTTCTGCTAGATTGTATTGCCTTAATGAAAAACAAGTGTGTATGGTCTGAAAGGACACGTACACACAAGTCTAACAACAGGGTACTTCCCGGTAATGTGTACAGGCCAGTTTGTGCTGTTCTTGTGGGTTAGTGGTTGTTGCTCATATAAAAAGAGGAGCTTAATTTGATAAGGACTTATGAGCTGGTGTCACTGTTCCCGGCAGGTGTGCTTTGATTCAATATTGCTGAAGTAGGCCTGGCCAAAATAAGGAAATGCCACCTAAAAACACTACTTCTACATGAAATGATTAAAGTTAACGATCCGTTAATACCAGGATTCAACACTGAATTGTACTGATTTTGATTGCAAAATGGGTCTAATCTTTCTGTTACAGCTGTAAACGCAACAACTTCAGCTAAGATCAGAGTGCAAGGTAATTATTGACACATGAACCTTCTTTGTGGCTATCAGCATGTTTATTGCTCTTTAAAACAGTGTCTTAGTATGTCGTATTCCTATGTTTTAATTGTTCAAGCCACTGCAGTAAGCTTTTACATTTAGTTTTTATTCCAGCACATGTTGATCAATTATGTTTTTGGTTTTTTTTTTCCAAACATTGAATTTCAGAGCTTTGGTGAGGAACGATTACGTGTTGACTGTATGTTAACATATCTGGTAAGGAGGGGCTGAGTGAGAGCATGAGTACACCAGAGGAGAGATAGGAGCGTTTGATGAGGTTAGCTTGTGGATGGGCACAACAACACCTCACAGCTTCTTGTACCTCATCATTATTATTGTATTCTCTTCTGCCACCATGGATCTCTTGCTTCCCACCACAAGACTTAAGATTTTTTGCTCGGACTTTATCTTTCCCCCTCAAGAAGTCATTTGACCCTAGGGAAAGTCATTCATTCATTATGCTGAGCCAACTTTTTCACCGCACGCACCACTGCCTCTTCTTGCTGCTGTTGGTGTTTGGATGGAGAAGGGTAGCCTGTTCCCTTGGCGATGGCAGGAAAATTTGGCAGCAGCAAAAACCCGACGCTATCTCACAAGACCAGCTTTTTCTTCATGCCACCTTCCCTACAGGATTCCTCTGGGGTTCTGGGACATCAGCTTTCCAAACTGAAGGAGCGTGGGACCAGGAAGGGAAAGGTAGCTCTATTTGGGACAACTTCATCCACTCCAGATTGAGTAATGGGTTGACTGGGAATGCTGACATAGCAAGTGGAAGCTACAGTCACTGGGAGGAAGATGTTAAGTCATTGCAATTCCTAGGTGTAAGACAATACACTTTTTCACTATCCTGGCCCAGGCTTTTTCCTGATGGTAATGCAAAAGGTCAGCCAAATTTAGCTGCAGTTAACCACTACAGTCGCCTTATAGACAAGTTGCTAATAAACAGAATAGAGCCTATAGTAACTCTCTATCATTGGGACCTGCCGCAAGTTTTGCAAGAACAATATGGCGGGTGGAAAAATGAAACTTTGATTGAACTGTTTGAGGAATATGCTTCTTTCTGCTTTAAGACTTTTGGAAGTAAAGTGAAATACTGGATCACAATGCATAACCCTTACCTGGTGGCTGTACAAGGGTATGGCACAGGTATGCATGCACCTGGGGAAACTGGAGGAGACGCAAGCGCTCTGAAAGTAGCACACAACATGATCAAGGTGAGGTAAATTGAACACCGAAACTAGTAACAATAGCTCAGATAACCACTCGTTACATCAAAGTGACAAAACATGAAGCAGGTCTACCTAATAAAGTGGCCAGTAAGTAAGTAAGACCAGTATCATGTAGAGTCTGATAAATGCAGTGTGTGTGTAGTCCTAAACCTGGAACTTGTATATCTTTAACATTATATAGTTAGTCAATTAATGTTATAGTAACTTCTTTGTTGAAATGTTCTAAAATCAGCAAAAACAATATAACAAATGACAATATTGTAATGATAATAATAATTTTTAAAGACATTGTAATTTAATCTCTCATTTCTAGCTAAAGACATAACATACTGTATCTTATTTTGAAAGGTCTGTAATCCGTAAACATGACACTTAAAGAGGCACAAGGGTCGAAGTCCGCCACATCAACAGTGCAGTGTTGGAGGAAAATGTTATATGGCAGGAAGAGGGAGCGATAGATATGTGTCTTTAGTAATCACAACACATGGTGAATATGCCGCTAACGCCAAGTAGATAGCATAAGCAAACACCGTTCTCATGTTATCATTGTGGTCACATTACTTCCTTATTTGGAAATTGAGCTCATTATATTATATAGGTCCCAATGTCAGTTTTTGATTTGTAATCCTATGTATGTGCTGTGATGTCTAGGCCCACGCCAAAGCATGGCACAGGTATAACAGCTACTTCTGTCAGAGTCAGAAGGGGAAGGTCTCGATCGTCCTGGGGTCCCACTGGATCGAGCCCCAAAGAGCCACACAAGAAAATATTGAGCTGTGTCAGGAGTCTATGGAGGCTGTTCTTGGCTGGTTTGCCAGTCCTATATTTGGAGATGGGGACTATCCATTGTCTTTAAAGATGAAGCATGGTGCGCTCCTACCCACCTTCACTCAGGAAGAGAAGACCTGGGTGAAAAACACTACTGACTTTTTTGCTTTATCCTTTGGGCCAAACAATCTACGTTTGGGTCAAACCCTTGCCCAGTATGGACAGACTGTGACTCCAGACCTGAGGCGGATCCTCACCTGGATAAGGAGGGAGTATGGAGATGTTCAGGTGTTAGTGGCTGAAGTAGGGTGGTTCTCTGAAGCTAGTGTAGGGACAGAGGACACATATGCATTATACCTAATGAAGAGGTTTGTCAACCAGGCCCTACAAGGTAAGTAGAGGCAATTAGATCACTTCAGCATTTAATTGTCGAAGCTATCACTAATCTTTTTTCCTTTGTAGCAATAACGTTTGATGGTGTTCAGGTGTTTGGCTACACAGCCTGGTCTCTCCTGGATGGATTTGAATGGAATTATGGCTATTCTATACGAAGAGGACTTTTCTACATTGACTTCACTCAACCTGAGAGAGACAGGAGGCCCAAAACCTCTGCACTCTACTACAAGGATATTGTTGCTCACAATGGCTTCCCCAGAGATGACAAAAATATCAAGAGGCATTTCCCCTGTGAATTCCACTGGGGAATTGCTGACCCAACATTACAAGTGAGAATACTTACATCAGGTATTACAAACTGCTTTTATAAATTACCTCTATTTATCTCGGTTTTAGGTGCAGTTTCACCCCTTCTCACCCCAGTTCACAGACCCTCAGTTGTACATGTGGAACATAACTGGAGATGGATCACTGCACCCCGTCCCCGGAGTGAGGCTCAGAAGCAGACCAGCTCAATGCACTGATTATTTATCCATTCATCGTCATCTTCATCTGTTTGCTTCCACTGGTGCATCTCACTATCGCTTTTCCCTAAACTGGTCTCTTATTTTACCCCAGGGAGATCTGTCACATGTGAACACAGAGGCTCTGAGGTATGAAACATTTTTACAACTGGTGACTCTCAGGAAAGTGGTGTTTTTTACTTGGGCCAACACAGAATTTCTTTAAGGGGAGTCTGCTTGTCCTCCTTGATGTTCTCACACCATCCAAAAACAGGCATGTACTAACTAGGTGAATAGGTGAATTTCCTTTAAATTGCCCCTAGTGAAGAAATGTGACAGTGAAGGGTTCTCTGTCAGTAAGTCTCTGTGTCAGACCTGTGACTGTAATTGGCTATTACCCAGGGTGTACCCCATCTAAGGCCCATAGTTGCTCGGGTAGGAGCTATTCACCTGCAATCTAGTAAGATAATAACACATTTTTGTCTATGTTGTAGGTACTATCGCTGCCTTTTGACTGAACTCAAGAAGATGGACCTGAAGGCTGTTGTCATTCTGTACTACCCTTCGCATAGTGCTCCCAGTTGGAGTCTGCCTGGACCTCTCCATACCTCTGGCAGCTGGCTTAACTACAGCACGGTCGATGCCTTTGAGGACTATGCTGCGTTCTGTTTTGAGGAGCTGGGTACATGGGTGCAGTACTGGATAACAATCAATGAACCGAATAGATTTATAGACATATACCAGAGTGGGACAGACAGACACCAAGCAGCACATAATCTTCTTCTAGCTCACACCAAAGCATGGAGACTGTATGAACGGAAATACTCACGACAACAGAGGGGCTTGGTATCACTGGCTCTGCATGCTGACTGGGCTGAACCTGCCAACCCCTACCTACAGTCAAATATCGAAGCAGCTCAAAGATTCTTTTTATTTGAACTTGGCCGCTTTCTAGACCCATTACTTTGCACAGGGGACTATCCAAATGACATAAAAGACTTTCTTGAACATAAATCACAAAACAACATCCAAGCATCAACTCTTCCCAGTTTTACCAAGATGGAGAAGAATGAGCTAAGAGGAGCGCTGAGTTTTATAGCACTCAATCACTTCACTACACGGTTAGTCGCCCCTTACCCCCCAAAACAACGTAAACCTGCCCCAGATCATGGCTGCTTGATACTTTCAGATCCAACTTGGCCCACCTCAAAGCTGGGCCAGGCCGTGGTGCCGTGGGGGCTGCGGAAGATCTTGAATTGGGTGAGCCAAAGATACGGAGGAGATCTGCCCATCGTTGTCACTGCCAGTGGGATTGATGACCAGGCTGCTGTGGATGATAAACTAAGACAGTACTATATTAGAAGCTACGTACAGGAGGCACTTAAAGGTAGGCTATACAATTTTATGGGTGTTTATTACCTGCTAAAAAGCCTGGCTTAAATGAGGGATGTGAACATTATAAACTGACAAGGCGACATAATGAGCTCCAAAAGATGTCATCATTATAAGGTAGAGGAAACTGTATCCTGTTCAGTTTAGATACAATTTTGACTTGGTTTAGTCATTTTTATTTGGTTTGGTTATCGGTTTAACTTTGTGACTTTGAGAGTTTAGACTTTCTCAACTCAAAACACTATATTTTTCCCATGTTGTGAAAATACCACATGGCTAAAATATCGCATCTTCTGTCTGAATGGTGGTCTATAGATTACAGATATGCAGTATCAATAAACATATAAGAGAAATGCAGAGATCATTATGTGGTATGGCCTTGAATACATGTACTTAGTCCTTTCATCTTCAGACTATATTCTTTCTTTGTCTCCAGCTCATTATTTGGATGGAGTCAACCTTCAGGGCTTTTATGTGTGGAAGCTTCAAGATCGACAGTCGCCTCAGTTTGGCCTCTTCTCCTCCAGTCACCAGTCTAAAGCCAAGGCCTCAGTTGCTGTTTACAAAGACATTATTGCTCACAGGGGATTTCCTAGGGCTACTACAGTTCAAATGTGTCACATCGTTGACCAGCAGGAAGCCTGTTCAATTTGTACATGGATGTTTGAAAACAAAGTGATGTTAGTCTTTGGGTTGTGTGTCCTTTTCACAGCTGTCCTGTTGGTAGCTCTTATTGTCTTCATTATATTTACAAAAACAAACACAGTGAGATGCAGGTGGATGCCACAGACCTGGAGGAAGAAAATGTTAAATGTACCACCACGAATAGTGATCAATAACAGGAAGAATTTAGTATTGTAAGCAAGCGTTTCACTGCAACATGTGTTGTAATCACCATAAATTGAATGCGTTTTTTTGTTTTTGTTTGTTTGCTGTGTTTGTTGTTTTGTTGTCTTCATAGATACAAATGTAAAAATTGACCCACAAAGGCTTTGTCTGTACAATGTTTGTTGTCGGGGCGAACTAATCTGTTGTTTGATCCAAAAATGTATTTTTGTACTGGTTTTCAACTCACAGATTAGTGTGTGTGAAACAACATTGCCCCCTGGTGTCATTGTTTGAGTGTGTTAAAATAGTGTTAACTGGGCTATATAACCTGGCCTGCCAGTCGCTATTCTGTAATAATAATAAACTGTAATATATTTGTACAATAAATCCTATAGTTCCAAACGCACTACACCTCCTTTCACTGCAGAGTGTAGCAACATTTGAACCAAATGAATCCTATAAGATGCTATTCTGAAGTTATTAATATTATGTTTATATTTTCTCATCGCCCGAATAATACTAATACTAGAGTAATTAAGGGTCCATCCAATGGGAGGAGGTCTTGAAGATGGCAATACAGGTCACATGACTCCTCTCCTCCAGACTGCATGCAGGTTGGCATTAAAATGTTTTCCGAACGGCCAGCCCTTGTATTGTTTCGGTTTTGAAATGATTGATGTACAGTAGCGTTAAGTCGTTTAAACCCATCGAATAAGTAGGGTAATAAACAGTATCGACCACAGTCGAGGTGGTAGCAGGGCAGCTGTTATTTGGAGGTCTATCCAAAAGTGCAGAGCTACTGTCAGCAGCTAGGTTAGCGTTTACCAGGTCCCACGGAGGCCCCAGCAGGACTGAAACACGGGGGAACCATGGCTAACATCGCAGTCCAGAGGATAAAACGAGAGTTCAAAGAGGTCCTCAAGAGCGAAGAGGTCTGTGGTCATGGATAATAGTAAATGTTTTCACATATGTGTATTTTCTGTATGAAGAGTTACCTGTAAAACTGAGCGCTGCTAATCAACACACTGTTAGCATAAGCTAGCTGTTGACTGTCCTCTGTATGAGCCATAGAATCGCCGGGCAATATTGGGCACTATTAGGATGTTTAACTCGCATTTGTTTTCAATCATAACCTGTGTATTACACTATAAAATGACCAGAGTTTATATCTTATCTAACTTGTACAGTGTCATTAGTGGCACAAGCTAACTAAGGTAGCCACAGCAGATAGTTTGACACTTGAGCAGAGTTAAATCTGTACCTTTACATTTTAGTTATACAAAACAAATGTTGTACGATAACGACCCTAGCTTAATTACACGTGTTTTTAAAATGTGCAACAAGTCGAGATCAACTTTAGCCAACGTCGCGATGAGGGTGTCAACTTTTGCTGCATTGGCATGTTTTAGTTTGACAGCAAGGGGGTCCTGCATTTACATTCACGGCTCTTCATTCATGGCTCTTTTATCTTTTCAGACGAGCAAAAATCAGATCAAAGTGGATCTGGTGGACGAGAATTTCACAGAACTCAAAGGGGAAATCGCAGGACCACCTGACACACCGTATGAAGGTGAGGGGCTAGCCTTTTCTGACCGCTAGCTAGTCCACATGTCAGTTGCATCAGGTCCAGACAAATTCGATTGTGAGAGTTGCATTAGTCTACATTGAATTACCATCAAACTGTAACATCTTTATCCAGGGGGAAGATTTCAACTAGAAATTAAAATTCCAGAGACGTATCCATTTAATCCGCCCAAGGTAAGCATCAGTTGTATACTTTATAGATATACTTTATATATATATTTATACATGGATGTCCCAAGTTCTCTCAATAAATAATGGCATGGACCCTAGCATTGTCCACACAAATATACTGATAATTTAATCTGCTGCTTGTTCTTTCAGGTGCGGTTTATCACAAAAATTTGGCATCCCAACATCAGTTCAGTCACAGGTGCAATTTGTCTGGACATCCTCAAAGACCAGTGGTAAGGGTCTACAGGGTTAGGGGGTAATGTGTTGAATACAAACTGTAGCACATATTTTTACTGTTGTTATGCTGATACTTTTGAGTAATGCTGGCCCTTATTTTCATTTTTTCTCTGTCCTTTTAGGGCAGCAGCGATGACCCTGAGAACAGTCCTACTGTCGCTACAAGCCTTAATGGCAGCTGCTGAACCAGACGATCCTCAAGACGCAGTTGTAGCCAACCAGGTAGCAATATCAAAATTAAAATAATATTTAGAATTGATTTGACAACTTTGTACTTCACTACACATTAAAATACAATCACATGGAGTGAAAGTAAACGTTTTTTGGAAATGATTGGCTCAACCAGTTTGTCCAGCTCTGTATGTCTCTGCAGCCAATTGGCAGGCTCATGTTTATTTTGCAGTGAAATTTATCAGGACTTTCATATCAGTTCTATGAGTACAGAGTGACTGTGTCTTTTTCTTTCTTTGTTACTTTCTCCCACAGTATAAGCAGAACCCAGAGATGTTTAAACAGACAGCGAGGCTTTGGTCTCATGTCTATGCAGGTGCTCCTGTCTCCTGTCCTGAGTATACATGCAAAATAGACAAACTCTGTGCCATGGGCTTTGAAAAGGTAAGCTGTGGATGTAGTAGAATCTTGCGGGTACTATAGGACAGATAAAATACATGCCTTTCATTTATACTATTGGTGGTCTTTTGATAAAGTTGTAGTTTTTATTACTGTTATATTAGTAAGCTGCTCTGTACCAAATTGCTGCAAACTCTTCATTGTATTTACAATATATCTTAATTCTTTTATGTTTTTCAGAATGCAGTGATAGTGGCATTGTCATCTAAGTCCTGGGATGTGGAGACGGCGACAGAGCTTCTGCTCAGTAACTGAATCTCATCCACTTCTGATTCTCCTGTATTTCTGATCTTTACACACATGCACGCACAGACACACACGCACAGACACACGCACAGACAGACAGACAGACAGACAGACAGACATATGTACAGACGCACACACATACAGACACACATACATTCACACACACACACAGTCTGCTCCAAACTCCCACTGTCTTAAGGCGTCTGTTTCACACCCTTTATCCTCCTCTGTGTGGCATTTTATTACTTGTACCTAGGGCTGGGCCATATAACAAAAAATCAATCCCAATATGTCAAAGTTTTTTTTTATTAATTGTTTTCAGTATATTCAGTGGTAACACATTTTTAGCTAAATTACATTATAATTGATCAAATCACACTCCAAACAATCAATCTAAATGCTGTATGTAATAGTTTAAGTAAAATACAATCAGAAATTGAAAGATGTGGCTCTCAAGGGTTTTCCTGGACCAAAATATAAAAAAATACATGCATAAAAAGTACAGGTTTTGGTGTTATACAACCTATACATCTATTATTTATTGGCGGTCTTTGGAAAATGTGCATAATACAAGATAAAATTAACTCATTACAAAGTGTTATACAGCCCAGCCCTACCAGTACCTTCTCTGCTCCTCATTGCTGCTGTATCAGTCAGAGCCAATATTACTGGTTTCTTGAAGTTCATAAAACATTCCACTCAGTGCTACAATCACAACAAGTCAAGACACATCTCACGTCTATTCTTTTTAAACAAATGCCTGACTTAAGACGCCACCCCCACCCCCCTCTCCTGCCACTGTCTGGTAAGTGTCAGTCAGTGGCTTATTCTTGCCTATGCAGTGCATTTGTGAACACCTTTGTTGGAAAGTCTCAAATCATTAAGGAGGCTCTTTCCCACTAAACCAAGCAAATGACATACATTGGCCTGTTTTTCAAATAAGGTACTTTTAAACAAACACTGACGACAAGAAACATGATCAGCATCAAGTGTTATTTATGCAATTAAAAAAATCATGTTGCTTTGATTTATAATTTCAATAATGGCATGGCGATAATGTTCATAGTAGTCTTGTGGTAAAACACTGTCTCCGTTATACATGCTATATTTTCTTATTTATTGTAGGAATATCATTACAAAGACCCAATCCTCTTTAACAATACATCTGAAATTGAAATTACTGACACAATTGTGTGGCAATTTGATAAATACAATATATACATTAAAATACCTGTTTGTAAATCAAGCTAATGAGTGTCACAGAGGTATTCACACAGTAGCCATAACCCTTTGCCATGCCACCGTTTCACTGTCTTTGCACACTGCTTCAGCAAAACCATTTGCCATTGTATGGTCTTTCCCTTTTTGCCCTGTTCCTAGTGTTTTTAAAAAAATTTGTTATTATATTTTGGGATCCTACAGGAATACATTTGGGTTCTTGTTTTTATTCTAAGAAAATAAACACAAAAAAACATTGTTCCAAGTTTAGCTGTAAAACAATGTCACATGTTAGGAAAGGATATAGTTTAAAATAAGTTGAACAAACTGCATCATGGTAACACCAACAGATAAAGTACGATTCATCTGTAAATAAAGGTATTAAGTCTGTGTAAATTAAGAAATGCCTCGGTCCTTTTTTGTATCGTCCCTGTCTTTTTTTTATTTTTAACATGCAGTGTTTTTGTACAGTGGATTTGTCATCAACTTTCCTATCATATGGAGTTATTAATGCAGTTTACTTTAGTTTTACACGGTAACTAATGGAGCCTTAATATACTGTATAATCAAATATTGGATGCCTTTTTGGCTTTGCATATATTTAAATTAAACCAGGGTCATGAATAAACAAGATCAACAGAAACTGCATCTACGGGGAATTGCTTTGCCAGTGAAAATAGAGCAAACTAATTTAGATAAAGAATGCACATGTTTACTGATAGATTATGTGTATAGTGTTGGGAAATAGTGCAACTGCATTTGTTTAGTATTGCTTTCTACACTCACCGCTTTATTAGGTACACACAGGAAAGTGGATTTTAAGTAAATATTGCCAATAAATAGGTTTAGGGAATAAATAAATAAAAAAACATTCAGTTAGCAGCAGTTCTAAGGTAAGAATGCTAAAGGCCATACATTTGTAAGGTCAAGGACAATTTTATTTAGGCATTTGATCGTCTTTGATTGAGTACACATACATGGGCCATCTCACCACATGGCTCCTTGCCGGTGTATGATTGACAGCTGAATAGCCCAGTGTGTGGTGATGCGGTGATCATTGAGGAGCGTCCAGTTTCTCTCTGTCTGCTGGTGCTATGTGATAGCCCGAGTTTTATTCCTCTTCTCAGTCTGTAGACATGTTGCGTCTCCTGCCAAGCACTGAGAGCTGGCCCAGCTTTGAAGAAAACCAAATGAAATGTTGCCTCACTATCTACAAGCTGAGTTCAATTGGGGTTGAACGGACATCATGTAGGCCTTTTAGTGAATGAAACTTTGGACTGGTAGATTGTTGCCTGCTGACACTTATATTGTATCCTGGAGGTTTTTCTAATATGCTCATCATGATCCAAATGATATGTCTGGTGCTACTGCTTCCTAAAGGTGAGGCAACTATACTGTCTACAGCTTATTGTTTTAAATGTGTATCTATATCTGTACGCTCTATTTTTAACTTTAAATACCTAAGACATGGGTATAAGCAATAAAAATCAATGCAATTATTATATACACTAGTCACAAAAACGTATGGCTATTTGACTTTCGGGTTAAATGAGTGTGTTGTATATGTGACGTATATTCCTAAAATGTAGTATAAACTATAACATTAAATGCTCTACTTTTATGATATGCTGTAATATCACTGTGGCTCAAGCAATTTCCACAAATTTCACCCAAAAGTTTAAAAAAACCCCAAAAAACAACAAATATTTATTTGTGACTGTATTTGTCACATGACCAATGTTGAATTAAAGCTTGATGCCTTTTTTCTTCTGCAGCTGCCCACTCAGCACAAGGTCATTATGCTCAGAAACTCCTCAATGATCTGATGGAGAATTATTCCAGTGCCTTGAGACCGGTGGAGGACACAGACAGTGCTCTAAATGTCACCTTGCATATCACCCTCTCTCAGATCAAAGACATGGTAGGTTTTTATTCTAAACTATTTAAAAATTGCTCACTTTTTAGGTCATGCTGTAATGGATTAAGTAAGTTTTAGCTATTTTTCTGCTCCTGATACTGCCTTAACTCGGCTGTATTATGATGCTGACTGTATGACTGACAGGTGGACCTCCCACTGCAGCAGCTGAGCTTACTGTTACGGCTCTAGATCAGGTTCCCGTTCAGGTTCAGTGCTGTGTCAGCCCCTGGTGCATTACTACTCTGACTCTTCTTTTGGGGGCTACATTTCCTGAATGTAAAATGCCACATTGTTTGGGTTGACGTCGGGGTTAGGAGTGTGAGGAGTGAAGGATTAGTGTTTTTGATGGTTTATCTTTTTCCCAAGTGCTTTTCTTGTTCACTGCTTCAGTAACTTTGGCACTGAAAAACATCCACACCCACCCTAATCCTCCACTCACCTGATATTGACTGATAGGTTTCAGCTGAACGGGTAATCTGAAGAGTATCTTCTCAGAAAGGTCCCTGGGCAGATGGCTGAGCAGTATAATTACTAGTGACATTTATACTACGGATGTACATCACTTGGCACAAGGTTAGCTGATATTGGTATTGGCCTATATCAATGGCGGATGTTAACCTGATTGGCCAAGTTGTTAATTGTAATATACTTAAATTTGTATATAGGTGCATAGTTTATACCTATTGTTTGACAGTACTTTATGTATAATTGAATAATGATCTCTGCTTGTGTGTAGGATGAAAGAAACCAGGTGCTGATTGCCTATCTGTGGATTAGGCAAGTCTGGCATGATGCATACTTGAAGTGGAATAAAGAAGACTATGATGGACTCGATATCATCCAGATCCCCAGCAGCCTAGTGTGGAGGCCTGACCTTGTCCTCTATAACAAGTACGCCCGTACGTCACATACACCCACAAAGCAGAAACAAAAGGACTGAAATTAACTTTATAGTAAACAGTGCTGGATTTTTATTCTTTTAAGTTGAGGCATTGAATAGACAAGGCACGTTTATTTGTATAGCACTATTCATACACAATAAATAATTCTCAATACTCAATAAATAATTATTAAGAAACAGTTTAAAATTAAGAATAAAAAAGAGGAGAGATAAAAGACACATTCAGTTGTTATATGCACAACTAAAAAGAACTGTTTTCAACCTGGACTTGAACATTGTAGTAGAGGCCAGCCTAACATCCTCATTTTAGCCCCATAAAACTGAAATGCTTCTTCACCATGTTTAGTCCTGACTTTGAGCACCAGCAGAAGATCTGTGCCTGATGTTCTCAGGGTCCGGGATGGTTCATATGGGACCAACATGTCAGAGATGTACTTTGATGCTAAGCCATGGAGAGACAAGCAGAGCTGTTTTAAAGTCTATTCTCTGAGCGACAGGAAGCCAGTGCAGAGACCTGAGGACGGGACTAATATGGTCGTACTTCCTGGTTTTGGTCAGGACTCGAGCAGCAGCGTTCTGGATGTACTGCAGCTGTCTAACAGCTCGTTTAGTGAGTCCAGGGAGCAGACCATTACAGTAGTTTAATCTGCTGGAGATAAATGTTTGAGAGCAAGTGTCTCTAAGTCTGGTTTAGACAGTATACCATTGATTCTAGCAATGTTTTTGAGATGGTAAAATGCAGCTGATGTTTTAGATCTATTGTGGCTGTTAAAATTCATGTCTGAGTCACACAGTTACTGATTTCAACAAAGTATTTCCTGTCCAGATAGGACTTAAACCATTTAAGGGCAATACCAGAGATGCCTACCCACTCCTCTAACCTTTAAAGGATCACATGGTCAACTGTATCAAAAGCAGCACTCAGACAGAGACTTTACCAGCAGACAGATGTAATTTGTCACCTTGATAAGAGCTGTCTCCGTGCTGTGATGGGGCCTAAAACTGACTGAAAATCAAGAGAAAGTAAGCTGTAGGTACAAGGACTTTACCTAAAAACGACAGGTTTAAGATGGGCCGATTGTTGTTTAGTAATGGACTGCTCTTTTTTAGAAGAGGCTTAATGACAGCAATTTGTAACAACCTTGGAAATATTCCTGACTGGAGCGAATTTTAACTAAATGTAAAACTGGTGTATGTAATAAAACGGCCTAGTGGGTAAAACATCTAGGCTGCATGTGGATGAACTCAGACTGGATATGATCTCTTCAATAGTTTTGTCAGTGATAGGTGTAAAATGTGTCAGTTCTATGTGTTTCCTAGAGTTGTCATCTGTCTTGTGATGTTTATTACATGTTTAATAGTCTGAACCTTGTCATTAAATGATTTTGCAAACTCATTGCGCCCTTGTTCTACACGACACTTGATTGAATATCTCATAATGAACCTAGAGCTTTGACTTCCCTCATTTGTGTTCACTAGACTAGACGTATATGAGTTCAACAAATCATCAACATCTCATCATACAGAGATCCTTGAAACTGTCTTGATCTTGTTTCATTAAGCTCCTAATAATTATCCAGACAGTGCATCACAAGGAAAAACATGATATAGAACCAATGTTCAGGGCGGCAGTGGTGCAGTGGGGTAGGCGCTCGCCCCTCGACCAGAGGGTTGGTGGTTCGAGCCCCCGTTCGAGCGCACACTGTCGTTGTGTCCCTGGGCAAGACACTTAACCC